>LPNX010943095.1:1233307-1244678 GCA_001517045.1 Pseudotsuga menziesii
TCAGAACTGGTTCAAAATGTTCCTCGTCAGCATTGTGGTTGCTCGATCTCTTCCACCAGTTGCCACTACCACATGGTCCCTCAGAACCATGTGATCGCTCTCCCTCACAGCCCAGATGAAACCTCGGCACGTTCTGTCTCTCTCTCTATCTCTTAGACATGAAACCCTTACCCATAAACTTAAGGGACTTGTAATTCTCCCTCTTGGAACCACATCCAACCGAAAATATGCTCGATCTACGAACCCTCTCATCCTAATGCAATATCCATGTAGACAACTTCGCAGAATCACTCCCATCTCTATTATAACAACACTCATGATTCTATCTTGGGATATTTTTCTATCGAACCCTCACGGTCCTTCCTGGGAAGACCTCTGTTGTAACTATCCCTAGATCTCTCGAGGCCCCCATCTGTCTCATGTTCATTTCTCTTCCTCGACATCTGGATTTCTTCCATGGATTTTTCATAGTTGAAACTCCAGCTGCCCCAGTTGTATATTTTCTTATAACTTCTAGGTTTACTTCTCTCACCCTCCAAAGCCTTAAGTGATCGCATCTTCACTCCCTTGGGCTCCCTTTTCCCCCAATCTTTTCTATTGCCATCATCGTCCATTAAGTCTGCGCCATTAGAGGAAATTTGGGGTCTAAAATGGGCCTTATAAGAAAATGAGCCAACAATAAATTCTTGTGACTTGGAATTCAATAACCAATAGAATTTCAATAAAACGAGTCAACCATAATGGTTGACTTAACATATTTGTCATAAAAAAATCTACATTTTTTTTGTATTTTCAACATATCTCCCTGTGTTTTTACTCAAATTTCGAGCGGGAGGGCTCGTCGGATGCGGAATTAAATTCTGCATCCAACGAGTGCCCACGGTGCATACTTTTGAAGGACCCCGCTAACCCAAAAATAAGAAATACTTGAAAAACATGATGATGAACATAGTAATGTTTTTCTTTGTTCCTCCAAAATTAATAAATATTATTTTATTATTTTAACTATTATTTTATTATTTCCTTAGGAAGGCCATTTTAGACCTCAAATTTCCTCTAATACGAGCTCTGTCGCTTCATTATGGATGATTCAAAGCCACAAAAGACTCTTTATTCAGAAGACCTAAAACAAACAATAAAAACATCGACAACCCTATCGACCACGAATCGAAACCAGCAAGATCGATTATAAGACTGTACCTTACCTTATACTCCCATGATTTCTACGTCGATTCAACCTGAGTAAACCGACGGTGTCGTGGAGAGGGGCATGGCATTAACAGGAAGATCTAGCTCAACTAAAAACGACATAAAAAACACTCCACCTGCGTCTTGGTCCAACGTGCTTGCAACTCCGTCTTCATCCATTTTGTCAATATCCTAGCATCCCGATTTCCAACCAATTCCCACCCCCCATACATGTTGCACAATGTCCAAATGAAATGAACATAAAATGCCGCAAAACTCAATGAAATGAGAGGAAATTAAATTACTCGTAACTCGCACCAAATGTGGTTAGATAAAGTGGAAATGAAAATTGTCAATGCTGTTGCTCACTGTCAAATGTCAGAACCTGATTTTCCCGCGTGTAATACATATCCACTTGCTAAACTCTTTTTAATTTCAACTGTTGACCTCCTTTTTTCTTACAACACTTTCACATGGCCTTCATTTCTATATGCCCACATACATTATTATTTGTATTATGCATTTCTTACTTTTAATATGCATGCCCCAATTTTTCTTCCAAGCACACATTTATAACATTTGACAGCCCCATCAATGTCTCATCCAGGTTCAAGATAGGCTCCTTCTCTTCAACAACCTATGTCGTCCGATAATGGAAGTGAAGAAAGAAATGCACGTAGAAGGATTCTTTATAGCCACACAAAGGAACATCAAAATGCACAGAGATGTCTTCTTTATCAATCCAGATGTGCAAATATCAATGCTTCAATCAACCCTACCCTTGACTCATTACTTTTTCAATGTTCTCCATCTTCACTCACATCCCCCCTCCACTTGCAAACCTCAATGCTCCACCAATGCACACATCCACTACACCCCCCAAAACCACCCAATGCATGTTTTCTCGATATGCAAGGAATCATATCCAAGCATTAAAACATTTTTTTCACATGACCATCGCTTCTCCATAGATAACAACATGGATCCTGGAAACCAACCATGTGCACTTGCACGCCTAACTCAAATTGAAGAAACGTTAATTGCCTATGTCAACCCATTACTTCAAGTTACACATGAATGTGGTGGGTAATACAAATACTCCGCCTATATTATTAGTTTTCCCCAAGACATCTCCACAATAGCTAGCTCGCTTCCACAACTCTTACCATACTTGGACATCCTTGTTGTTCTCAAATTTAATACCGCAAACAAGCCTTATGAATTCATTGTTAGCCGTTCAAATGTCCTAGCTGCATTGGAATTCAAAATTTCCAATGGCCCATATTATAAGGATGTCCACCTTAACCTTCATGCATTACATGCTTTGCCACTTTAACCCATAGATGTGTCCTCCCTTCTTCTCCATGCCATAACCCCTGGTCCAGACCTCCAAAGGCCCTCACCCACTAATGATGATGCGAAAACTTTATTTCCAGCTTTAATAAATACCCAAACCTCCTCTTTCATTTTTTCACTCCTATATCCTCGCACTAGGACTGAAGAAATTAGGCGCTTTGATTCAACAAGCCCTGGAACCTCGACATAAACGAGTGATTGGCCCCCAACTAGCATTTCCCCAATAAATGAATACATTACAGAAGGCCTCCTATCAATGGCATTCCCAACCTTATTTCTAACAGGGTTTGCCATGCTACAGCAACCACATCTTTACAAAACTAGCATGAAAGAATATGATTTGCTCCTTATGCGATATCATGATAATATGTTTAGACAACATCCTCGATTTCACTACTACTTTTACAACTGTATGATGATCCATTGTAGCCAAGCCACCACAACTGTATTTGTTAAACGTAACATATAAGACACCCTCCTTGCAACTGTCTCGACCCTGCGCACACAACTACACCAAATTCCAAATTCTCATGTTGTTGAGCATGCTAGGCATTTTGGATCTTCTCTTTGTGGCACTCACTCATTTTGAAACAAAATACGAGGTGAAATATATGATATGATCACCCAACTTGGTAACCCAAGATTTTTTTCACCCTCAGTGCAGCTGACACCAAATGGCATGACCTTCACATGCTCGTGCCTTCCCATCCTCCCACTTCATTGCCTCCACAATTCGAATGGAGAATTCATAACATTATAACCAATCCACATACTACGTCTCTATTTATGCACTATAGTTTCACCATCTTCCTCGAAGAGGTCCTCCAAAACACATTCCATACAAAAGATTACTGGTGCAAGTTTGTTACTCTCACTTGTTGCATTTTTTTCTTTTTATTATTTAACAATTCCACTTTTCCCCTAAATTTTATTTTTCCTGCCATTCTTTCTATAGCTATGAATATAAAAACAAAGGTTCTTCTCATATACATGGATTCCTTTACTTGGAGAACACACCCAATATGGAAAACCTTGACTCGGATGATTATCTCACCATGGAAGATGCAAAAGAATACTTTGATAGCTTATTAATTGCATGGAACCCCCGTCCGATGCACCTTATGTTGATGTAATTGTAACTTTGGAATGTATTCACTTGTATTTCTTATCTATTGTAACCCGATGTTCATTCCAGGATGTATTTTAATGTATTTGAGTCATGTCATACCCCGATGTTTATTCCAGGAAGTTTCTATAATGAGAAAGTCATGTCAAGTCATTGTGGGTAACCCTCGTATTGGTCAAGGGTTAAAGTCCCCACAGTTGTGGGGCCCTTGGGTTATTAGACTATCCTAGTGAATTCGACCCTAGGTGAGTCATTGTAAGTCAGGGAAATAGTCCCCACCATTGTGTTACCCTCCTATTGGTCGGAGGAGGCAAAGTCCCCACAAGTGGTGGGGCACTAAGGTTATTAGACACTCCTAGAGATGTTGGCTCTAGTAAGTAATTGTTAAGTGAGGATAACATTTTGGAGTGCACTTCAAGTGAACGAAGAATATAAATAGAGAGTGAGCCTCTCTATTTATCTCACTTGAAACACTCACACTCACTCATTGGGGCGCATGAGTGAGAGAGGAGAATCTCTTTGTGAGAGAGAGAGAGACTGCTGCTGTCAGGAGATCATCTTACTGTTTGGGGCTTTTACTGTTTTGGTGCTGATTCTATCTCTGATGAAGTTGCGGGGTTTTCTCCTTTACGGTTTCCCCAAGGAAAATTATGTTTGTCTCTTGTCTCCTGTGTTGTGCTTATGTTTTATTGTTGTGCTTATTATTCTCTTAGTAAAAAGATCCTAAGATCATAATGCTAGCTTAATGTTGAAAAACGAACATGGTATCAGAGCTAACCTGAGAAGAAGACATTGTGTAGTTGCAGAAGCTAGGGACTCTTACTTTTTGGGTCTCTCTCCACAATCCATCAGCAAAAGTATGCTAGGCTGACTCTCCATTGAAGGGCGCATCTTTCTGTCGAAGCAGAATTCGATTCCGAGCATTTTTTAGTTTTCGATGCGAAAATTAGGGCTTTCTAGAGAAGAGGAATTTTTGAGTGAGGCCAGCATAGGATTTTTCTCCTCATCAAAACCGATTTTTAGAGACCTGGATCAAGAAATTTGGTTGGGTGAAACTTCGAGAAAGTCAAACCCTAGTTTGACCCCGAGCTAGAAAAATCCTAAATACTAAAACTGCTAAGTTTTGGTACATTCGATATATCCCATGATTGGAAAAGGTTCAGGAGTTGAAAATTGTGGGGGCCGAAGATAAAATCCTAATGAAGACTATTTCCAAAAATCATCCTCAGATTCGCTACACTCTGGGAGATATGACCCTTCCAAGTTAGGGTTCCAGCCTCTTCCAAAATTCATTCCTAAACAGGACACCTGGGGAGAATTGCAATATCTTGGGCTACCGAGGTCCAAATGGAATTCTTGAAGATGTTCCAGAAAGGGCACGGGCTTTAATTTCTGTGGTCCAAATATCATACTCCGAATATGAATCAATAACATGTGGCATTCCATACAACTTCGTTGTTCGGAACAGTCCTGTAACAGGTCACCTTGGGAAAAGGATCATAAATCCCAAATGGTGAAACCAATTCTGATGAAACCTATGGTGTTGGATCAGGGACATGCGAGGTTACCTCAATGAAAAATTTCAGACACAAAGGAGCAGTAATTTCAAAGATATCACAAAAACAATAACAGGCATTTCTGCAGAAGAAATTGGAAAACTAGGGCTTCCTGTTCTGGGAGCTTCCCTGCACTATTTTCAGAAAGAGAGTACATTGGATAACTCCATTTGAAGAGATATATCTATCTATCCAATTAGATTTGAAAGATTCCAAGTTTTGAAAATTAGGGTTTCTGTGACAAACCCTAGATCAGCCAGCTCCGGAACCAAGACAGACACCTCAAAACGGTAAGATCTAATCCTTTGCTATTTTCATTTGAGGTTCTCATTTCAAAGTAATCTATCACATCAGCTTGATGATAAGCTTGGTGAAGTTGACAAATTCCACGCATGGAAGTATATGATTTATCTGGAGAAAATGAATTGGACACGTATATGAGTAGAGAGGTTCTAGTTATAGAGGGAGATGAGGCTAGAAGTCTTACACAAGAAGAACTTGGTCAAGGCCAAGAAGATCATTGTTGATTCAGTCACGAATCAACTTGTACTACAAGTGTCTTCCTTAAATACACCAAAGATGTTTGATTCCTTGAACAAGCTATTTGAAGTGAATAACATACATCAGAAGATGACCTTAAGAAACCAGTTGAAGAATGTGAAGATCCAGAATGCAGAGACCATGCAGTCATAAGGGTCTCTCAAATCAAAGAACAATTTGAAGCGGAAGTGAAGAATGTAGAAGTGGTGATAAACACCTTGAATGGGCTCCCAGGATCATGGGATTCATTCATTCAAGGAATGTGTGCTAGAAGGAAGTAATTACTTTCAGTAGACTCCGAGAAGAAGAAGAATCTTGACTCATAAGAGAAGAGAAGATGGAAGCAACTAAAGATCAAGCTCTAACCTTCCAAAGAAGATACCTCAAGTGATGAGGAATATGAAGAACTCAACTCTTGAAGAACCTCTTATCCACCTTAGCATCTAGATAAGAAACGATGCTATTATGAATGAAGAAGACGATGAAGCGGAAGACTCAAGAAGGAGTATACCCACGAAACAAATAAAAATAAGTATTCAATTGTCATTTCATGGTATTGCTTCTGTTATGCATTTGTTTATATTCAGTTAATGTACTATGCATGATAGAATGTTTGCATTAATGACAGTATACTACTAATATGCATGTGATGGGTAAGTAGCTCATGGTGCTATACAAACTATCCATTGCTACTTATCTAGAATGAAACCTCTTTGCTGACATATTGGATTAGTGCACAATCTCAATGTTGTCCTGGTAGAGATGGAAGGCATCTAGAAAGTTTCAGTAAGATATGGATGAATGTTGTATTGGCTAAAGTAGTTGCATGATCATATATTTATGCATAAGAACTTGCCAATATGAATATTACTTATGAAATGTTTCTAACCATACAAATGCATTTGAGTTGTAGGAAATACCGCATACATAATCGCCTGCAAGAAAAGAAGAATGAGACTTGTTCCAAAGAACAAGTGACAACATTTCAAAATGAAAAAAAATAATATGACAAATGCAGTGACATCATTGATGCAGAACCTTCCAAGAAGAATGATGTCTAGGATGCAGTATCGAGACCTGAAGAGAAGTTCGTAGTTCCATCATGCAGTAGATGGAAACATCGTGGGATACAAAGCAAGATTCGTAGCACGAGGCTTCTCACGAAAAGAAGGCATAGACTATGAAGAGACATTTGCAGCCACTAGAAGTGAAGTCACATAACATGCATAATCATGTGTGCAAATGAAAGAAGGCCTTGTACGAGTTCAGAAGACACCCATGGGATAACACATACATGATGAACTTGATGAATATCTGAACCTTTGCGACAAGGTTGATAAAGGATGACAAGCTCACAGATGGATGTGAGAAGAACTTTTGAAAAAGTTCAAAATAAAGGATCTTGGTATCTAATGATCCTAGATGGATACTACTTGTCACTCCAGTACAGAATGTTTCAGTGCATAGAGTATGGAAGACAGAGGGAGTATGATGCTCCGCTTCAGAGGGAGTGACTGTAGAAGATCCCGAGGTTCGACATGGTATGACATGATGGATAGATTACTGATGACTCTAGTCTTTACTGAGAGAAAAGCAGATTCCAACCTTTGCTTCAAGGTTGAAGGCGAAAGACCAGTGATGCTCCTGTTATGTGTCAATGCACTATTTTCTAGGCATGGAGGTGTGGACAAGGGAAGTATGTAGTAGAGATCCTGAATAGGTTCAGGATGATGGACTGCATGACCACACTTATGGCATCAAACCTGAAGCTGTTAAGTGATGCTTCATCAGAGACGGTTGATGCTACGATGTATCGTCAGATGATTGGGTCATTGATGTATCTAATGAACACAAGACCAGACATTTGCTTTGCTGTGAACACCTTGAGCCAGTTCTTGACAGATATGAGAAGTGTTCACTTGATTGCTGCAAAGCATATTCTGAGGTACCTGAAGGGTACAGTTGATTATGGGCTCAAGTACAATGTGAATCAAAAGATTAACCTAGAAGGTTATGTTGATTTAGATTGGGTAGGCAGTGCCATCGACAAGAAGAGTACTTCAGGATGTTGCTTCAGTATGGGATCAGGTGTGATCTCTTGGTTTAGCAGGAAGCAATCCTGTGTGGCACTGAGTACAGCTGAAGCAGAGTATGTCGCAGCTTGTTCAGCTAGTTGTGAGGCAGTATGGCTGCAGAAGCTACTATCTAATATATTTGATCTCCAGTTGGATGCTACTTGTATACATTGTGACAACTAGAGTTGCGTGAAGTTGTCAGAGAATCCAGTGTTCCATGACAAGTCGAAGCATATCGAGATCAAGTATCACTATATCAGGGATATGGTGCAAAGGGGAGCCGTGAAGCTCCAGTATGTTGTGAGGGAGGAATAGATAGCCGATGTATTGACGAAGCCATTGGCTAGGCTGAAGTTCGATTACTTCAGGGAGAAGCTTGGTGTTCTCCAGATCGAGGTTTCCTCCAAGAGAAAGTGATGAGACCCATAGCCATTCTGACATGGTGAGAGGATTGGTTCCTTCCATGGTCAGATGTAAGGGCTGATCCATTCTATCATGATGAGAGGATCGGTTCCTTCCATGTCAGATATGAGTGCTGGCCATTCTGTTGAGTAGGACATATGTAAGGGCAATTGTCATTCTAGGAATGGATGCACCTGGTCAGTTACCAGGAACCCTCAGTGTAGGACTGAGTAGCCATTTTGATGTGATAGAGGAATGTGTTCCCACTTGATCAGATGTAAGGGCTGAACCATTCTGTCATGGCTAAAGGATTAAGTTTTTTCCATGTCAGATGTGAGTGTTGGCCATTTCGATGAGTAGGTCGGATGTAAGGGCAATTGCCATTCTCTAGGAGAATGGAGGCACCTGGTCTGTTACCAGGTAGCTCAGTCAAGGAGGACTGGGGGCCATTATAATATGATTACTGCGATGTGTTCCCTCATTATCAGATATGAGTGCATAGCCCTTCCATCAGTAATGGGATGTGTTCCCTCACTGGGTGGATGTAAGTGCAGAGCCATTCTTCACATCATGTGTTGATCAGATGTAAGTGCTGAGCCATTCTTCACATCATGTGTTGATCAGATATAAGTGGTGTGCCTTTCTTCGCATCATGTGTTGATAAGATGTAAGTGCAGTGCCATTCTTCGTATCATGTGTTGATCAGATGTAAGTGCAGTATCTATCTTTGCATCATGTGTTGATCAAATAGAGATGTTGAAGCCTTTCTTTGATCATGTGTTGATCAAATGTAAGTGTTGGGCCTTTCTGATATGATTATACGAATAGTTCCTACATCATCAGATGTGAGTGTTGGGCGTGCCTTTCTGACGAGTAGGTCAGATGTAAGTGATGGGAGTGCCATTCTTCGTATCATGTGTTGATAAGATGTAAGTGCAGTATCTATCTTTGCATCATGTGTTGATCAGATAGACATGATTATCCATTCTTCGTATCATGTGTTGATCAGATATAAGTGCTGAAGAAGACCTACATGGATGCTAGGCCTACAACCAGCATGAAAAAGGGCTGGCTCTATAGAACTTCCTGTGACGAGAAGAATCATGAGATAACACCTGTGTTGTTCTAGATCGAGTGATGATCCAGATCCAATGATGATGATCCAACAGTGTTGATCCAGATCCAATGATGATCCAGATCCAGTGATGATGCCCAATGATGATCTAGATCGAGTGATGATCTAGATTTAGTGATGATGATCCAGATCCAGTGATGATGATCCAGATCCAATGATGATGATCTAGATTCAGTGATGATGATCCAGATCAAGTGATGATCCAGATCCAAATGAAGATGACTTACAAATGAAGATGACTTGAAGATGAACATGACTTGAAGATGACGAAGACCTGACGATGACCAAAATGATACAGAGAAGAAGACTTGTGCTGATAAATTGTGTCGAGCGAATACCTTCCTAGTTAAGAGGGAGTGTTGATGTAATTGTAACTTTGGAATGTATTCACTTGTATTTCTTATCTATTGTAACCCGATATTCCTTCTTGGATGTATTGTAATGTATTTGAGTCATGTCATACCCCGATGTTTATTCCGGGAAGTTTCTATAATGAGAAAGTCATGTCAAGTCATTGTGGGTAACCCTCCTATTGGTCAAGGGTTAAAGTCCCCACAGTTGTGGGGGCCTTGGGTTATTAGACTATCCTAGTGAAGTCGACCCTAGGTGAGTCATTGTAAGTCGGGGCAATAGTCCCCACCATTATGTTACCCTCCTATTGGTCGGAGGAGGCAAAGTCCCCACAAGTGGTGGGGCACTAGGGTTATTAGACACTCCTAGAGATGTCGGCTCTAGTAAGTAATTGTTAAGTGAGGCCGACATGTTGGAGTGCACTTCAAGTGAACAAAAGAATATAAATAGATAGTGAGCCTCTATATTTATCTCACTTGAAACACTCACACTCACTTATTGGGGCGCATGAGTGAGAGAGGAGAAACTCTCTCAGTGTGTGAGAGAGAGAGACTGCTGCTATCAGGAGATCATCTTACTGTTTGGGGATTTTACTGTTTTGGTGTTGATTCTATCTTTGAGGAAGTCGTGGGGTTTTCTCCTTTACGGTTTCCCCAAGGAAAATTCTTTGTGTCTCTTGTCTCCTGTGCCGTGCTTATGTTTTATTGATGTGCTTGTTATTCTCTCAGTAAAAAGATCCTAAGATCATAATGCTAGCTTAATGTTGAAAAACTAACACCTTCGTGCCCCCGCATTCCATCGAGCAGCTCACCAAGACCCTTGCACACTCGCATCATCCTCCATACTTAAAGGAAACCAAAGTGATGACTATGAAACCCTTGTCAATTCTATGCAATGAAACCTCTTGCTTTCGCAAAAAAGGCACAACCCTTGTTTGTCACTATGGTTTCCCCTTTAAACTGCATGAACCATATTCTATGTTCTCTAATGATGCCGGGGAAAAAACATACATCCTTACTAGGAATGATGAAATTTTAAACATACACAACTCTTTCATGCTCTCAGTATGGAGAGCTAATGTTGACTACCATCATGTGCTCTCCGATCATGTTGTCCTCACATACATTTGAAAGTATGCTTCAAAATCTAAGAAAAAATCCAAAATCTACATTGACATCCTATCGTGTATTGCACATGTCATCCCTGCAGAAGAGGCAATCTTATTTCCTTTCTAAAAAATCTTATCAGAAGTCATTACTAATCAAGACATTGGTGTGCAAGAGACCTGCCATATGCTACAAAAAATCCCCTTAAAACTTTCCAGGCATTCATTTGTTTCGCTAAATGTATCCTAGACCATTTTCAAATGTGTCTCATCAGACCTCCTAACCACCCCCCCCACCAACCACCTTCATATATGCATACATGCAAAGAACCCTTTCACTTGAACAACTACCCCTTCTTGAAGCTATTTGCTCTTGGTCCTTCTTTGCACATAGACATAATTGCCAATGGAATCCCCACAAAACGGGAAATATTGTTCGTGCCCTTCCTCGCTTATTTGACATCCCTCCTTGTACTTCTCCTCTTTATGTCAGTTTCTGTTGGAGCGAACTCCTCCTATAAAAACCTTTTCGCGAAT
>LPNX010943095.1:1245073-1258309 GCA_001517045.1 Pseudotsuga menziesii
ATTTGTAATGATCCTTTGTCTATGCATGTCAAAGTGGCTATTTCGCTTTCATTTAGTTTTTTTCCTACAACAATGAGGTTAACATGTTACAATTCCTTACTTAAATGGTGACATTAGATTCTAAGTTGAAAAGGTTGCAACATTCCAAAAGGAGTTGCTGCTTATGTTGTTAGAATGCTGCAGTCAAGAGACAACATACCTCCATTACTATGGTCTCCTGCAACAAAGATTCTATATGATCTCCTACCTAAACTCTGTCCTTCTCTAAAAGCTCATACTGCTACATACAATATTCTTTTACAGTAATCTAAGTGTCTCAATGGATTACATATAAATTTTTCAAGAAAACAATCCCTACTATAATGTTTTCAACACTATATAAATGCCAACAATAGGTTGGAAACAAGACTTCATAGGATCAAGACCTTTGGAAATATTTGCACTATCAGTTGAAGACATACATAATCAATAGACTTATTTGATGTGTTCAACTACTTTTTCATCATTTGATTCCAACACTGACCAAACTCTGCCCTCAAGATGTACACCATCTTTGGAAAGGATATCGACAGCAGCATTAAGCTCTCTGTAGACATGAGAAAGCACGATGCAATTAAACTAATTTACCTACCAATATTTAACTACCTTGGTTCACATCAAAGGAGGGAATTATACAGGGATTTGATCCATATACAAATGAAGCAATGCTACATGTTAATCCACCACCAAAATTTGATGTATACAGTTATGTGCCACTTCTCTCATAATGACATTGAATGGAAAATGATTTTCCCAAAATGCCAATCACATATGTTGATTCCCTAACAAGATTGTTATCAATTTCATCAAAACTCAACTTATAGGTTTGCTGACATCTTCCCTAAAAAATATAATTACTTTGGGTGGCAGGTTCCTATTCTTGTAAGGTTCTTTCGAGGATATAATGTAGCTACATCTTTTCTGATTTTATACCAAACTACTTGTATACTTGATTTTATATATAAATCTACTTGAATACTAATATGTTTTTTCCTTACATTATCTGCCCTTTTTTGTGATCAGTAAATAATGATTTTAGTTACAATCCCATCTTTGACTTCATCAGAAGCTATGCGATTCTACAACGTGCTCCATTAGATTCTGTAACAACAATTACTAACTACGCTTATTCCTCAATGCAATCTTATAAACTCAAACAATTTCTGATCCATTAATTTATAAAATACATTAATGATCTTAAAACAAAATTAAATTATCTTGGAAACATTTGACAATGGATCTATTGCTACTTTGAATCGCTATATGTTTAGATTCAATTTCAAAGTTTAATTGTGCAAATTTTTCATAATTGTTGTTTCCAATAGAGTTTTCTCCAACAATTAAAACTGGAACAACTCATTAACATTCCAAACAGAGAGATTCCATGTGAGCTAAGTGAGCTGCTAGGGTTCCTCATGTGCACTTGAGAGGCTGCAGCAGCCATCAATCATGAGTACGCCAAGGGGTGGGAGACACCTCCCACCCCACCGTTCTCTGCTGAAGAGGCCTTCAGGCACCTTATTGATCCGTTTGGAAAGAAGTCGATGACTCCTTCAGTGCCGAAATTCATAAATAAGCTCGATGTTATACTAGAAATCGACCCGCCAGAAGAACAACCCATAAAAATCACCCTGGCCTTAGCTGAAAGAGGTCTGATCGAGCAATTTATGCATTTGTGGCCTTCTGTGAGAACAACTGATGATTGGATTCAAAGAAATTGGAGGACCCAACTCAAAAACAGTGTAACCTGCTATGCAATGGGAAGGGTCTTCTTCATTTTCGAATTCATCTCCAAGGAAGATCGAGATCTAATCTTCAGAAGCGGTCCATACTTCATGGGGACCCAAGGTCTGTACCTCAACATATGGACGCCCGATTTTGATCCCACACTAGATGTCCCAAAAGAGGTCCCAGTCTGGGTCTGGCTCCCCAACTTACCGATCCTTTGTTGGAACTTTCAATCTCTCAAAAAGATTGGAAACAGGCTAGGTCGATTCGTAGATAAAGCCAATAACAAAGCTCAATACACATGTGCAAGGATCTATGTCGAAGTTGATCTAGAAGCTGGGCTGCCTAAAGCCGTAAAGCTCAAGGTGGGCGACTGGCACCATTTCCAAAAGCTATACTACAAGTAACTTCCATTCAAATGCAGAAACTTTCACGAACATGGTCACTTCCAAAGAAACTATCCAAAGGCCCAACCAAAAGACAAAGAGGAAGGAGAAGGTTGGAAGAAGGTCAAAAAAGGTAAAGGAGCCACGAAACCTGCTAAGAAGAAAAGAATAGGTCATCCAGAGAAACTCTAGCCCAAACCAGCTAATAAGGATGGGCCGAAAGAAGGATCAAGCTCTGGGAGAAGCGTTGAAACTGTAGAAGTGCAAGAGATTGAAGACACTCAAGAAATGGAACTCAAAAAAACCACAGGTCCATCACCGCATGAAGAGACAACTAGGATAAAGATGCAGAAGAAGAGCACATCATCCTCAGATCGAAATCAGAGGGGGTCTTAGAAGATGGTTTAACCGAATCAAGCAGCTCCCAAGTTACACCAATAAAAACCAAAAGGGGTCGAAAGAACAAGAAAAAAAAAGAGAGAGAGGAAAAAACCTATTTAGACATGCTCCAAGGTTCCCAACATACACTCAAAGGAATGATAAGTACCAGATCTACAAAAAATCTTGGCTCGGCTCCAAAAGGAGCCACATCCTCCCAAGGTAAATAATGAAATACGTCTCCTAGAATTGCAGAGGTCTAGGTAGCAATCTGAAAGAAGAAGCCTTAAAAGACATTGTGAGATTGTATAAACCCGAAGTTCTTCTCATCCAGGAGACAAAGTTGGAGGACGTTGTCCTCCTCCAAGATAGTAAAGTGTTTTGGAAAAAAGGTCAAGGGAAAGTAGTAAGTGCAAGAGGAGCACCAGGAGGAATAGCCACATGCTGGGACACCTCCAGGTTCGAGCTAACATCTGAAGAAATAAATATGCATTGGATCTTCACCAAGCTTCTCCATAAATAGTCATCTCATCAAGTAAGTCTGTTTAATTTATATGTTCCGGTTTCATTTTCAGAAAAAATATCATGTTGGGACGCCTTAAAGTCCTTCCTTAGCATGCACAGCCCATAGAATGTAATCATTGTAGGAGATCTCAATCTAACTCTCGCCGCCAATGAAAAAAAAGGTGGTTCCCCTGTCAGAGATCCAGCTAGAGAATGGGTGGAGGATATCATTCTAGATTGGGATATAGAGGACATCAAGCCTGCCTAGGGGAAATACACTTGGTCAAACAAGCATTTGGGTCCTGGGCATATTGCAGCTCTCCTGGACAAATTCCTAATCCAGTCCTCTTTTCTAACCTTTGGTCTCTCGACCTCATCAAAAATCTTGCCAAACTATGTCTCTAACCACAAGCCTATCCTCTTGGAACTTTACTTATAGATAAAAATTTAGGTCCAATCCCTTTCAGATTCAGCCCCCTTTGGATCCAATAAGATGGCTTCCAGGATATAGTCACCTCGGCTTGGAACAGACAAATTCAAGGTTCTCCCTTCTTTGTCTGGGAAGAAAAATTAAGAGGCCTCAAAAAAGATCTGAAATGTTGGGCTAAGTCTCTAAAATCCCCTTCCTCTAGAAGGATTGAGGTGCAGGAATCCCTTGAGACTCACCAAATGGCCCTTTAGGAGTCCGAAGTCACCCAATCCTCGTTAACCACTGAAGCTAAACTTCAAAAATATCTCCATAAAGATTGCAGATTGGAAGAAGAATACTAGAGGCAAAAGTCCAAAAGCCTTTGGCTGTTAGCTGGAGACAAAAATACAAGCTACTTTCACAAACAAGCCGAAGCCCGCAAGCACTTCAAGGCTGTTAATGAAATACAATACCAAGAGAAAACGATTAAAGACTTTGAAGGGATCAAGAAATCTGCCCATTCCTTATACAAGGATTTGTACACTGCCCCTGAAGAAAATTCCATCGATGTAAACTCCTATCCCTTCAACCATATCCCCTAGCTCGTCTCTGAAGAGGAGAATATGAATCTAACAACCCCGACCAGTTTGAAAGAGATTAAAAAAGCACTGGATCTCATGGAGGCAGACAAGGCTCCCAGTCCTGATGGTTTCATAGCAAGGTTTTTCAAATCTTGTTGGACAACCATTAAAGATGACTTGCAGAAAATGGTAAGGAAATCATAAAGGTGTATCAAGATTGTTGGCAGCACCAACTCAGCTTTCTTAGCCCTGATTCCAAAGGAGAAAGATGCTTGTAACTTCAGTAGATTCCGAACTATTTCCCTTTGCAACACAGGCTACAAAATAATCACCAAAGTAATAGACTCAAGGCTCAAAAAAATCCTCCCTGCTATCATCCCAAAGAACCAAAGAGGTTTTATCAAAGGGCGCAAGATCCTGGACAATCTCGTACTAGTGCAAGAAGCCATTCATTCAAGTTGTCAGAGAAAAGAGAAAGGCATGGTTATCAAGTTAGATCTTTCCAATGCCTTTGACAGAGTCTAGCACAATTTTCTGTTCATAGTCATGGAGAAATTCACATTCTCCAAAAACTTCTCAAGTTGGGTGAAATCCTACATTGCCTCTCCTTGGATCAATCCTCTGGTGAATGGACGATCAACAAACTATTTTCAGGCCTCTCGAGGATTGAGACAAGGATGCCCCTTGTCTCCCCTCCTCTATGCCATCCAAGTTTCAGTGCTCAACTTCTAATTGGGCCATTGTAAGCAAGTCCAGACTCTCTCAGGCCTAAGAATGGCTCATAATGTTGAAGATATCAACCATGCACAATTCATAGATGACACTCTGCTTCTGGGAGGTGCAAGCGTGAATACTGCAAGAAAATTCAAACGGGAGTTAGAAATTTACAAAGAGGTTTCCGAAAGCATGATAAACTATCAAAAAAACACGATCTATGGGTGGAACTGCTCCAACAGGGAGATGGGGGAAATTACCATAATTTTAGACATGGAAGGGATTGTTTCCTGGGAGTCCTTTAAATACTTAGGAATCCCAATCTTCAAAAACAAATCACTGGACACCACTCCTGGACAAAGTGAAAGCCAGAATTCAAGCATGGGGAGCCAACTGGTTAAACATAGCAGGAAAGGTAGTGCTGATGAAGTCAGTTTTAATAAGCCTCCCTATCTATCAAAACTCAATGTTGCTAGCCCCTAAAACCTTCATCAGTAAATTGGATGGGTTGTTAAGAAGATTCCTATGGGAAGGGGGGAAACAAAACAAGAGAAAGCTTCATTTAGTAAATTGGGACAAAGTTAAAAAGCCATTACTGGAAGGAGGCCTTCAAATTCGGGATATAGCCAGCCAAAACTTAGCATTGGGCTACAAACTGCTGTGGAACATAGTCTCAGGTAAATCCTCCTGGAGTAAGCGAGTGTTGTGGAAGAAAAACTTCCAAGGGAAGCGGACCAGATGTGTAGATCAACCACCAAGAGTCCTCAAAGGGTCACCAATTTTCATGCCGTGTCGAAGAGCTTTGGAGTTTTTTAAAGATAAGTTGTACTGGACCCCAGGAAATGGAAAATCCATAAGAATATGGGACGGTCAGATCCTTGGTGACCCACCTCTAAAACAACATAGAGAGCTGGAGAATATAAAAGAGTGGCTTCAGAACATAAATCTCAACACCCTGTGGGACATTTCCAGTTGGGGAGATGATGAAGAAAGAAGCTGGGAAGCTTGGGATCTAAGGGGTTACCTCGAAAACCTCGAAATAGAAGCCATAAATCTTATAGATCTGCTCCAAGGGAAGTCTCCGCTAAAGGCCATAGCAAAAGATAAAAGAGGCTGGGGCTCCACCTTCGGCAAGTATTCGGTTACAGAAGGGTGTTATACGCTCCAAGCAATCTCGTATGCCCCACCTGACCCTGCACAATGGAAATCCATGTGGACCTTTACCTCCATTCCTAAGATTGATTTCTTCATGTGGACTCTGGCACATAGAAGCATTCTAACCTGCGAAAATCTAAAGAGAAGGGGGTGGGAAGGCCCCTCGATATGCCCCCTGTGCTTGGAAGAAGAACAAAATACTGAGCATTTGTTCATACTTTGCCCATTTGCAAAAGAAATCTGGTGTGAAGTGCTGAAGTTGAGACCGGACAAAATTGAATTGCCAAACAATCTCCAGGATATGCTAAATAACTAGGCCTCTAGATCCCCATTCTCCCTCAACAAAAAAGAGCTTCTGAAGACATGTTGGATGTGGATTCCAAAATTCACGTGCCGAAAAATCTGGCTTGAGAGGAATAACAGAATATTCAGAGATCAAAGTTGTCGTTCCTCTAGGGTAGTGAATAAAGTCAAAGCCATCATGGGAGAAGCTTTGGAAGCTAATGCCACGCTTAGAAATGCAAGGGACCTTGACGATGAAGAAGATCAGTGGCTGAATGAGCTAGTCCCAGATCATCAGCTCATACCGGGCCCCAAACCTTCACTGCCTGCCGCATGGGAAATTCGATTGGAGGAGAAAGAATTCATCAAATGGAGATCATCCTTGGAGGACCACTGCCTTTTCTTCGACGGAGCCTCCAAAGGGAATCCTGGAGTAGCTGGAGGAGGGGGAGTGATCATGAGTTCTAATGGAAGTAGAGTTGTTAGTTTTTCCTGGGGGCTAGGCCAGGAGACCAATAACAAAGAGGAAGCTCTCGCACCTTGACAGGGTCTTAAACTAGTACGAAGCAAAAATATCCAATAGTTAGTGGTAATTGGATACTCGAGGATAATCATTCAGGTAGTAATCTCAAAACGTCACTCGTCCCAGGTGCATCTTGCCTCCATACTCAAGAAAATCGATTTGTTGATCTCTAAGTTTCAAAATATCAATTTCTTCCATGTTTTAAGGGACCTAAATGCAATGGCAGATTTGGAGGCCAACAGAGGTCCACTCCTGGGAAAGAGCCTTCTGTCAATCGATGGGACCATCTCATCCTGCATCATTCCTTAGTGCTAGTGGAGTATTTGTCCGGCTGGAACACCGACCTTCACGAGAACCAACGATCGCTTCCCTGATAAAAGAATCAAATCCATCGCCTTATCTCAGCTCGTCAAATTTTGGACTGGCACCTGTCACGACAAAACGTCTCAAAGTAATATCCCATAGCCATAATAATTATTGTCCCTTCCTCTCATGAATGGCAAATACTCGTGACTACTTTGAAATTAAAAGCAATAAGACACGCAATAAGAGGCACCGAATGAGCATCTCTTCATTCTGCAAGGCACATATCTCTCTGAGGTCAAGCGACAGTCTCCCTTCCTCAAGGATGGCCTCGCTAAAATTCGGGCCCGTCACTGGAGGAGAGATTGGAAGAATTACTACGGAGTTGTCCAAGCTCAAGCAGATCATTCAGGAACAAATCCAATCTGAAGATTCAAATTGGGGCCATCTCAACAAATATCTAGCTATGTTACGTAAGGAATTCACAGATGCAAAAGAAGCTGGTGAAGACTTCATAGACTCAACCAAGATGCATTTCAAGGATCAAGCAAATACCAATGGCGATTTTTGCAACAGGCTAAGTACACTTGAAATCAAAGTAAAGAGGTTCACCTGCTCCAAAGTTCCAGCCAAGAATGATGATGAGGACTAAGCTGCTAAAATTCCTCCATCTCATACTATGTTTATTTGTTGCAATCATGTTCCCTTCGGCATCTAATTTGCATAACACTTTGTCACTAAACGAGTTGTCTTCCATAGGGAATTCTGCTACATTGCTTGTTTATCAAAACCCTTTCAGCTAGTGTATGAATGAGATGAAGTCTCTTTATGGTAAGTACCCGACAACTATTTTGTCGGCGTATAAATTTAAAAAAAACATAACAGTTATTGTCTAAAAAAAACATTCCAAACAGATACACACATCCCTCTGCATGGATTCATGTTGAACAATCCTTGATTCTACTTTTTCTGCTATATCAACAATCATAATAATTTCTTGGAGTGAAAGAAAAAGTTGGAATTCAAAGAATTGATGTACAACATGATAGGTATGGGTGGTGATATGGCATAATTTACTATCGCTTAATAACTAATATAGGTAAAAATTGACAAGGTCTAATAAAAGATGGAAAACCCAAGTTATCAATAAATGTAATTTGCCACATTAAATTTAGTTTCTGAACTTTGAAGAATATATGTTAGTTCATTATACTTTGTTTCAGATGCATAAGTTTATTCCAGTTCAGTTGTAGCAATTTGTTTTTTATTTAATTTGTGGGTGCATGTTTCTGCATTCAATAACATGCCTATATTGAATTTGTATCTACATAGATCTACCTGTGCAATTGGGTTTATGTTAAATCATTTTTTCATTATGAGAGTAATTACTTGTTTTTTGCAAAATCAAATTATTTAATTCCAATAACAGACCATGTTCAAGCATTTTGTATTGCTTTTCTTCTCAATTCTGATAGGATTTCTTTCTCTACAGGTATCAAAGAAAAATCGTAGTTCCTTCAGGTTTATATGCTGATCTTATTAAAGACCATAATTGTTATATTCACATATGAAATGCCTTTTGTCAAATTTGTTTGATCTTATCATTATGTGTTTCTTCTGCAGTTGCTCCAATCAACTTTGCACATCTATCTACAAATCAAATGCAACAATTTCTGAAAGCACAAAATTCAAAAACAACTTTACACTCTGGAAAAGGGAAAGGGTTAGTTCCATTTCAGAGGACAAGGATACAATGTTCATGTACCTAAACTCCCTATGTTGGCTTGATATGTTTGCAACACCGTCTTTTTTTTGTTAAATCCTACATGGGATTATTATTGTTCATTTTGTACTTTGATTTGCATCAAACATGTTTTTCTTTTTTTATAGTTTTTAGTGCATCAATTATAACAACACATTTGAGTCTTTTCTTGATGAGATTAGTTTTTCCATGTCATTCCAAACTATGATGTGATGTTTGTTGTAAAGCGCATTTGGCATTGCTCTCTTTTTGAAAAGCAACAAGACATGTCTAAAATATGCTATGGCATCCCATGCCAAACTGTAATGTGATGTTAATTGGAAATCTCTACTTGTTATTTTGAAAAAGTGTTAAGTTTAATAAACTTGTTATGTATTTTAATTTGGACTATTAGCTATCTTTTGAAAAATTGTAGTGTTCCATTTTGTTTTTGTATTAATTGTAGTGTTGCATTTATCAATATACCATTGTTTGAATGAAATAGTTATCAATGTATTTTTTCCATAATATTTGTATAGAAATTTGATTGTTATAAATAATTTTACATCCCCATATAAATAATAAAAGACATTACATGCACACTAGGAGAAATACATTCTTTTAATCATTTCCCCATGCAACACAAAAGTTAAAAGGATCATATTATTTACAAACATTTATATACACTCCCTCAATTTAATCTTACATTTTCTGCCTTCTTTTACCTTCTAACAACCACCTTATTGGCGTATTATTGCACCTTCTTGGGGCAATTGCTAGTTTAGAAGTTTTAGAGGTAACAAGATTTGGTGATTTTGCAACAATGTTCATAATTGAAAAAATAATGAATCTTTCTTTAGTAAATCTTGAAGTTGACAGGTGCGGTAGGAGGGGGGGGCCGAGGGGGCGGGGGGGTTTCTTTACCCCAGACGACATTACTGAAACTACCTTCTCTTGGGGTCTTGGTATTGATACAAACAACATTGCCGAAGCCTTAGCCCTTTGGCAAGGACTGTTGATCGCCAAGAACAAGGGAATTACAAGGCTCCATGTGCTGGGAGATTCGAGGATTGTGATCCAAGCAATGGTAGAAGGAAACCTCCCTAATAATTTACATCTCAGACATCTTTTATCTAAGCTTCGTTGCTTAGCTCGTTCTTTCCATAAAGCTAGATTTTTTCATGTGCTAAGAGCGCAAAATAAGGAGGCAGACTTAGCAGCAAATCTTGGTTCCATGCTAAGCCCTTGCTCCCTCCAAATTAATAAGAACCTCGATTTCTACCCTCTTCCATAGGACCAGGGCTTGTTCATGGTGACGTGTTCAAAGGTTGACACGTGGGGGATTGTCATGAGAAGGACAGGCGTCATTGTAATAATGCTTTGGGCTGGCTTAGACGCGTGGGGGTCATGTGCCATCGCGTGGGAGTCCAAGGTGATGCAAAGGATAGTTAAATGCTTGTACGAGGGGGCGTTTCATGTAGGCGTACAGGAGGTAAGCGGTCTCGTCGATCTGCCAGGAGCTTGGGAAGGTTATGTGAGAATTAATGAAGTCTATGATTATTCCTGGTGTTATGGTTCTTTCGAGAGTGAGAAGCGGGGACATAAACGCCAAAAAAATGAAAGGGAGAGACACTATTATTTGGATGGTCTACATGCAATTTGAGACTGTGTTTAGCGTCTGTTCCGGGACGAAGCTGCTAATGGTTGTTGATATGGCTACTTCCGAGTCGATTGGATCCTCCATGCCGGCTTTGGTTGATTTCGACGTCCAGGAGGAAGTGGAGAAGCTCAAAGAAACGGTGGATGTCATTGACTCCGAAGGAGGCAGAAGATTGGATAATTGGGAAGGAGACCTAGCTTTCCTAAGAAAGGAATTCAAGCACACAATCAGAAAGTCTTAATCTGCAATTCTCAGGTTTTTAGCAAATTTGGAAGTGAAAGTTGACAAACTCGAGCTCAAGGTGGTCAAATTGGAAAATGCGAGCAAATCAGGTTCTTCTTCCTACTCCTTTGGGAATTCCGCATAGCTTGTGGATTTCGCTCTGTTTTGTCTCCTACAGGCGACTGAATGTTTCAGTTCTGGCCTTGTCTGAAGTATATATGTTGTCTTCCTTTCAATTTTTGTTTACTGTTAGTATTTTAAGGTTTGTGTGGACTCTGTTAGCATATTTATAGGTTAAAATTTCTGTTAGACTCTGTTTCTAGCTGTGTTTCTACGACCCTCTAATGGGTATTTTAGACCTGCTTTGTCGCTTTCATAAGGACGCTGTTAAAGATGACTATGGTTGATGACTTGCTTTGCCGCTTCCACAAGGGCATTTTGTAATCTGATCCTATTTCTGTGGTTATACCACCTCTAAATAAAATATAACCGTTTGTGTCTAAAAAAAATCTTGAAGTTGATATATAGATATAGAGAATTGTATTTGAAAAATATATTTCTACAATGTATATTTACAACAATTTAGAAAAGCTATTTAATTTATAATTTTGTTATTACTGGCAAATAATTATCATAATTAATTTGAAAAAAAAACAAAATAAAAGTTATCTTAAAAATAGTAATATAATTTGAATTTGAATGTAATTTTCCATAAAACTTCACTAACACACAAAAAAATATATTAAAAAATTATATTATGCAAAACTTAAAATACTTCCCAAAATTTATATCAATTCAATTTAAATTTAAACTTGAATTCTTATACTTAAACTAAATATTGTTGTAAGCTTGTTTGAGTTTTTAAAATTCTGTCTCTATTCTTTTAAAATATATATAATAAATTAAAAATCTTTGTTTGGGAAATTAATTTTAATTATAATTTTTAAGAATAATATATGAAAATTTAATTACCAATCAAATTTTTTTAAAGTAACATTGCAAAATGTCCTAAAATAAAAGCAATATAATTTTATATTATTGAATGATTTTCTTTAAAATAATATCCCTTATCATGATTTTTTAATGTATTTATAATGTTTATTTTAAAATTTAAGAAAACATTTTCTTAACATTTTTCTTACATTTAAAAACCAAATACTAAAAAGTATGAAATTATATATAACCAAGTTAATTGGCTAATAAACATGTGTTAACATGCTAATATAACATGGGTTAACAACTTATATTTATGTGTAAAAACAAGTATGTGAGAAAGGAGATTTTTCCAAAATGATTTAATGAAATATTGTATATAAATATGTTTAATTAGTAATTCAAAATGTTTGCACCATAAATTAAAGTAATAAAAATATGAAGCAAACATGCAAAGTTGGTACTGAGATGTTTATAAGTATTATTTATAATGGGAATAATTTTTATTACTTTTTATTTTTTATTTTTCTATTTCTTTTAAAAAAAATTAATTAGCCTTATGTGAAGAATGTATTTTTTATGACTATCCAAATTTATTGCAAATTGTAATTGTCAAACTTTTTTATGAGAATCATATTAAGTCATGATAATTATTGTTTTTCATTTTTATTTAAAAATTAAGTTAATAATAAGTTTTAACTTCTTGGCTATAATTAATTTCATACTATTTGTTACAATACTATAGTGAATTTGGAAAGCTTCTTGGCAAGTTTTTTTAGAATAGGAACAAGATTTTAAAATAAACCAAGTATTATCATTCTTAATGTCTAATAAACCAAAATTGGTTTCAATGAAGGTTCAGCATCATCCTTATCATCATATATTATCACACCACCTATATTATAATAGGTAATATTAAATGACATACTTATTATTTGGTTCTATTTTATAGAAGCTATGGAGTAAAAGCTAAATATTAGATATTTGTATTTTTCAATGACTTTTTTGAAATATGGGGAGGAGATTTTTACTCAAATAACAATTTTTATTATTGAAATTCCAATTTTGATTACCGAAATGGATGCAACACCCTCCATTACTCCTTGGCACATTGATTATGCAATTTCAAAAACCTAAAACTTAGAATAACCTAATGTAGTTCCAACAATTTTAATGGAAATTTGGTTGAAAAAATCACCTCAAAGTAGATGCATGCAAATTGTCTAAGGTTTATCTTACTAGTAGAAGCAATTTCCTACCTAATATTAAGATGCATGCAAGCTGTCTAAAGTTTAGCTTACTAGTAGAAGCAATTTCCTACCTAATATTAAATGGCATAATTATTACATCCATTTTTTTAATCTTATGATTATGCAATTTTAAAAACCTAAAACTCCAAACAACTTAAAAACGCGGTTCCAACAATTTTAATAAAAATTTGGTTGAAAAAATCACCAAAAATAGTAGATGCAAACCGTCTTTTCTTACTGGTAGAAGCAATTCCCTACCTAGTATTAAATGGCATAATTATTACATCTAAAAGTTTTTCGTCTTATAGAGGCCATATACCAAATAATACACTTGAGTGCTTGGGATGTGTTAGAAACCATCTGTATCATCTTGTAGTGCTTTGGATGTGTTATAGGACCGTCTGTGTCATCTTGTCCTTTCATTTATT
>LPNX010943117.1:8615-38269 GCA_001517045.1 Pseudotsuga menziesii
CCTAATGGTTTGTAAAAAGAATGCATTCTAATGGTAAAATAAAGCATTTGGTAAATTAAATTGTTTTATAAATATGAATAGATTGGAAATGATTAAAATGTAGGAAGCTGGAAAATTTTTATACATATTTATTGTTTAAATAAATATTGATATTAATGTTATGAAAAACAGTTTAAGACATAAAGATTTTAATACTCCAATGGAATTATAAATAAGATTATAACTCATACTTTATTTAATTAGAAGTTGTTATTTGAGTTTATTCAAAGTGACGTAAAGTCCAATAAAATAGGTTAATGAAATGGATATCCTCACAATTTACACTTTTTATTATAGACTATAAATTTATGACTAGTGAAATTTTGTTAGAATTATAATTATAGGGATTTATAATTAAAACTTAGGGGTATGTAAAATACCCCAGTTACTTTAGAGCTATAAAGCACTCAAGAAGTCTGCAATAAAAAAAAATTTAGTAATCTTTTCACCAATTGACACATTTGTACTGCATTCATAATCATCATCATCATGTAGACAAAATAAATAAACCAGCACAAGATATAATACAATGAGAAAGCCGAATTTCACGTGGTTCACCCCAACCTTGGGGTTACGTCCACCAAAGGTAGTCCAGACCAAACTGTCGATATTTTATATTTTTATTAAGAAATCAAACAAGGTTACAATCTGCAACGTCAATGTTGCCATAAATTTTCTATCATTCTCATAGACTCTTTCTGAGAGTGTTTCCAAGCTATTCCACATTTGCCTTCTGGGCATGGGGTCCGTATAATTACTCTTTCATAGATTACATAGCCATTTTAAGGGTGTCTATTGTAAGACTCACATGTATGGGATAGGTAAATGTAACCCGAGATCCATGGATTCAGACCTTCCATCCTTAGCTATGCAAATGATTTCTATAATCATGATGTATCCTTGGATTTGTCATTCAATATGTATGAGAATGAAGTATGTGAATAGTAAAAAGAGGATCTATGGTTTTTGACTCTACCAATTTCATGCTATAGATCCTACTTCCAGAATTATATTATATATTTACACCCTTTTTAAACATTCAGGCTCTATATAACTTATTTTTGCTTTATATGTTCTAACTCCTATTTACATATAGCAACTTAAATATGGACACACTTCCTTTCGTTTACATCTTACATACTCTCCTGCAGAGAGTACTATGGTCAAACTGATACATGGACGATCTAAAAAGGTTCTAACCCGAACGCTAAAGAAAACCCTTCTCAGCGTAAGGTATCCTGGTTTATCACAGGTTTTGTTAAACCTAGCCTTAATTAAATGCAGATATACATATGTTTTACTGTTTAACAAAAATGTACTATGTCATAATGGCACTGCTTATTTTCCTTTCATAAAGACAAATCTACATTTCCATAATTGGCCAGCTGCCAGCTCCCATTCAGACCGTATTATCACCCACGCTACTACAAGAGCCATATCTATAAGATAGAGATATCCGAAAGTGATATACATATATTTTACCCACCCAAATTATGCTGCAATTTCAAAGGTAAGTAGATTTTGCCTACTCAGTCTATATTTATATATATGCACATAAGCAGATATGGTATAGGTGGAAAAAGGGTCCACTATGGACTAGGTCATAAGAAAAAATGCATTACCTGGTTCACTAGATGCCCAAATGCAGAACTATGACCCTATATTATTTATTTTTTTAAATGCCACATCACAGTTCCACCATATCCGAACACCCATACGCCCTTCTCAATCTTTAAATAAAATTATAAAGGAAAATCGCTAGTCTGGTATCTAAGAGTAATAGCAGTAAGATAAAATGCAGTAAAAAAAAAGAGATAAAATCTTTTCTTTCAAGATCATACCCCGCATCTTTCAAGTCATTCGCTAAGACTAAACCTCCTGTCTTATTTCCTTCACGCCATTGTTGTCCTAGCCCGCAACTTAATATATATACAGAAAACGCAGTCTTACATTGAGAGCCGTTGACTCTTTTAAAAATTCGATTACACAGTTTGTAAAGTACGCCGTAAAAAGGTGTAGAAAAACCTTAGCGGACCAACTCTTTTCAAGGATTAGGGTTACTAAGGATCCTTCAAGACCAGGATTTTTGGAAAGGTTGACTCATCCAAAAAAACCTAACGTTGCCCTTTTGTCCAACCAGCACCGATAATCTTGCTTAGTGTACAAGGATATTTGATAGCAATAAGTAATACAAGCAAAGGGAAACGGGTTGGATCCACGGATTTTGTTGTGGAGCAAGGCTCTTGTTTGAACAAGCTGAATGCTTGAATTTAAAACAGCCAGGAATAACATGGATTGATGCTCCTTAAGAATTTCAAACGACCAGGAAGAGGAGCAACATGCCTACCACAATCTATGTGCCTTTTCACATAACTGAAGTTTGGGAAACAATGGTTGGATGTAAATATTAAGGGAGATATGAACAGGAAGAACTCATTATGCCGAAGAATCTAGAGACGAAGGAACTCGTTACACAGATAGACAGGTCGACCCCAAGTTAAACAGTTCATGGTTAAAAGGAGCATCTTTGATGGAATGCCAAAACCTTAACAAGGATCAGTGCATAAACACATATATCTATAGAAATAAAAGAATAACGACTTTTAACCTAGATACAAGGCGTCTGATTCAAGGTGTGTTACCTGAGAACAAGGAGAGCCGAAAAGGGTTTCTTACCGAATGCACACTAAACCAGCCTGGAATTCTCAACATTCCTCCATGATACCAGATTGGCGACTTGAACCGAGTGCTCCTTTCCTTCCCTTTCCCCCTTCTGAAACCCCCCTTTCTATCAATGCCTAAGCATTCCCTAAATTACCTCCTTCCTCAGTGCTGGGCTTGCTCAGGTAATTAAAAGCGGTTGGTTCAACGTCCCTCAACTTCAATTGTGGGGAGTAATTAAAGGCTTTCATAATTCTAAAACCGTTTCCACCATTTTTTCCATAATCAAGGAAAGTTAGTGATGAGTAAGTGATATCTGTCCCTGACCAAATATCCTACAACGGCTCCTAAACTGCTGGCTGATACTGAGGATAAAGTCATAATCCCTTTAATATGGGTATTCGTGCTATCCATAGGAAATAAGGAACATATTTATATATACGTGTAAGCTATTTCCTCTCTTGTATATATTTTTTTAAATATATTTCCTCACTATATGCTCTTTTTATTTTCTCACAATACAATTCATTTCATATAAATATGTTCTCTTCGATATATCATTCCTTTGTTTTATAAATATGTTTCTTAATCCTTTGGAATCGTTTTCTCCTTGGTTCTCTCTTTAACCCCTCAACCCACTCATCCAGGTTACTAGGGTTGAGTGTTCGGCTATGGCATCTTGAGTTTGGATAAGTTTTTGTTTAGTTAGCCCTTATGTTTAAGTTGCGTCAATGCATTTTCATCCTCTAAGTATTTTCATTTAGGTTGTTAATTTTTATAAGCCGCAAGGTGTTGTCTTGGTGGGGCCTTGGCCTTGAGCTCCTCACCGACACAAGTACATTAATATGTGAAATTACAAAATATTAGAGGGCATATAAGAGGGATATTACATCCTCTCCCCCTAAAATTAACACCGTCCTCGGTGTTCTCGATCTTCAATAACTTTTCCTTTTCCTTTTGAGTTATCCTTGTTTGCTTGTATTTCCTGTCATGATCCTGCATTTAAAATTAGACATATGCATGCATACTAGCATCGAAATGTAAAACTCAGAAATACAATTTTCATAACATATCAGTTCTATTGCCAATAACATATAGGTACCAGTTTACCTGTACTGCACGTACCTTTTCCTGGCATCGTTCTCTTCTTTGGATGTCTTCCATCCCAGCACACCAAGTGCCAACAGTACTTCAAGTACCAATTCAAGCCACCCAACACAAGGATGATACCAACCCTTCGTGTATCTCCTCTGTGCTATTCAGGGTGCTTGTCATTATTCTTCCTCTGGATGTTCCTTCATCCCACCCAACACAAGGACGATACCCTGTACCCCTCTTAGCGGTATCTCCTTGTGCTCTTCAGGGTGCTTACCAAGCTGAGGCACTCCATTCTCACACACCTCCACAGCGCCTAGAGGTTATTCTCTTCACAGAGTCCCCCAACTCATGTGACAGTCCTCTAATGTGTGCGGAATGAGTCTTAACCACATGTCTTACATCTAGGCGTCCCCAGAATGCATAATGGTCCCTCGCTGGCCCGAGGGAAAACAAGGTAGATTTTGACCACTACCTCCATCACCACTCCCTCTTCTGGTGATAACTTTATACACATGAGATTTAACTCATCATAGTCGTGGAGCTTTAGCCTTTTTCATGGCCAAAAATCCCCATGCCTGCAAGCACTCTATGGGTGTTAGTTTATCATTATATAAATTCAAAGCACGTCAAAACTTTTGCATAAGTCATGCTTCATTCTTCATTCATATGATAAAACCCTTTTATCACCAGAATTACCAAGAGGCATTTACAAGAAGCCACAAAATCTTTTTATTTTCTTATGCTAACACCACTTGCAAGAAAACACATAAAACTTGAGAATTTTTGACAATGCAATTCCTCATTAACTTCAATTTATTACCACAGAAAAATTCACTCATAGCTGCAATTTTATATATACTACATTTGAACTTTTAAGTGCTTGTTAATGACATAAGACCAACATCCAAAATTTGTTAGCAATTCTAACCAAAGTAAATTGCCTGCAATTAGCCTCACCATAATAAGGTCAGAAAAATACCAATCGAAAAGACCAATTAAACAACTACTTTAGTTAAACTGTCCCTTCTACAACATCCATAATCAAAATAAATCAATCACAAAGATAGGCATCCTCAATGATCTACTGATAATTAATCAAGAATATCAAACTTTTATCATAAATCATGCCTTCAAAACTATATATATTTGTCTCCAAGAAGATGGGTAAGCAAATTTAATTTGTCAGGAGAAAGCTCACAAATCTGCATACAACATTCAAAAATTCCACATACTTGTACCAGATGAAAACGAGGCTTGTCTGTATAGCAAGATTACAATAGTTGAAGTCATAACAGAAAACAAAGACTTAAATTGATTGTTTTGAAATATAACCACATATTGTGCTTATAAACATATGCAACCAGCAATGTTGTACCTTCCCAAATAACTTTAGAAAAATGTTTTCCTATATTGTTAAGTTTTGAAAACATAAAGCTAAGACCATGACTACATGTTCTCAATATCAACTAAAAGTTAAAACTTACTCGAACTATATATTTTGATTCTGGAAGCATTATCGTACTGAATATTCCAATGTGAGGAGACTGTTCCAAATAATTATCTTTCCCAAACTCAAAGCATGATAATATGGATTGGATAATTCCTCTTAGAGTATTTTAAACCATCAGAAGCATTTAGATCACCAAGACTGTCAATATTTTGAAATGATATATGATTGACCTACATGACAAAAGAAACGCATTTGTATTTCACCACCTATTTCATCAACTATTGGATATTGGGGTAAGGCCTAGCTTATCTATCCATTACCTTCCAAATTTGTACCCAAAAGGGGTCATTTCCTTTCAAAAATGTTACGCCATTAAACATTTTTTTTTTTTTTAATTGAATGCATGTTGGCAATCTATAAACCCACATTCCGGAATCTATGAGTTAAAATAATTTGAAATAATGCCCTCAGTCAAAGAAAACCAAAATTTATTGCTGCAATACATTTGAAACTATCACTGAAGTTCTACCAGTTCAATAAAAATGTTCTTTGAAATTCTCCCGGTTCAGATGACAACTGTTCTTTCAAACTTTTTAGCATACCAAGTCTACAACTGTTATGTCTCAAGTATTAAGTAGCAAAACACTGTGTTATTACAACAAATAACGCCAACCATTAATTAGTTCTGTGGAACCATTTTTTTTCCCGTCATAAATATATATATATATATATATATTTTAATACCAAAGTACGGCTTCTAGCCGATACACAAGGAATAACATAAATAGTGCATTCGATCTGGGATGACTCTAAACAATACAATAGAGGGTTGTATTAAAAAAAAAAAAATACAGTTTGACTTAGCAATTCTAGGTGCAGCGATTTCAAAATAACTCGCAGAGGATATACTTAGGAATGAATCTATTTATCCATTTGATTTGTAAACTATTCCAACCAATTCTTGGAATTCGAGAAGTTGGTAGAGTAATGCAAGAATCCCACTATCTTTAATAGCTACATTTTCTGAATGAAATCATCAAATAAAGGAATGCGTTGCAAGGAATTCAAGTGCTGTTAATAGCTACTTTTCCAGATCCATAACATAAACTTCTTCAATAAAAGAAATAGCATATTACCAAAATATTATGAGAATTTTGATCTTGAAATCATAACGTTTACGAGACTGAGTTCCGGCAAGCACAGAACCCAACCACCAGATCAATAGCGTTTTGTTAAAGTTATGAAATTACCAACAGTATTTGACAAAACTACAAGGCAATTTCTAGCTTGAAATAAAGACCAGTGCTCATGCCAAGGCTATTAGGCAATTCCTAGATATTATAACCAACTATTTTTTAAATCTTTTGACAGATTACATCTCCGAGCATACGAAGGTAATCATGACAATGTAAAAATCAAATGCTTACTATTTACCTCTTACGATTGGTATTGAAGCCCTTTTATGTATCTTTTGTAATTAACCCCTAAAAATAATTGTTTTCAGCTGCTAATACCTCTCTATTCAAGAGACCTGAAATTATTTAAATCCCATCTTTGCTTTAAAATATTTAAGAAGCAACAATTAAGATTGCTTTATTTCAATTGCAGAAAATACATATTATATTTCCAGATATAAAATTCCATCCTCATAATGCATATACATATATAGTTCACATTAACGAGTGCACCTTAAGTTTTGACTTATTATGACAACTACACAATCAAATGTGGAGATTTATACTTTCTAGACCTTATACAAAGGTTCATAGTTTTGATATCTACGCAAAGGGTTTTTTTTTTTTTTTAACTCTGCCAATATTCATCCATAACGCAGAGGTGGCTAGGAGAAAAAAAAAACATTTGGTTGAGCTCAAAATCCAGTGGAGGCCATTTTTCTAAACACACGCAGGTTTGGAGCTGAGTCGGCAAGGGGTTCAATCTCATATCGATAACCAAACAACAGACCAATTCGTAGGCTATACACTAAGTCAATGCTGGGATTAAATTTCAAAATAAGGTAGCGACCAAGGGAGCAGCTTGGAATTAAATCCTACACAGAGTAAACCAACAAAATTGGGAATCCTGGTGGCGCAGAGGTTACCATCAACTATGTACATGGCGTGCATAAAATAGCAACCTTGGAATAAGACAGTGAATAAAATTGAAACAAAATATCGTTACTGACCTGGCATAACTTGTTCCTCCTCCATACACAGAGATTACCTTTTGAACGAAACATAGAGGTGAATCTGCAATCACTAATCACACTTTCCAAGTTATTGATTAACCAACGAATTCAATAAAATACCGAACACTAATTGCAAAGTTACAAATCTGTAGAAGGCCCAACAGCTCTAGAGTTGTAACCTCCCTCTGATACCATATGTAAAATAGCCCAGTTACCTTAGAGCTATAAAGCATTCAAGAAGTCTGCAATAAAAAAAAAATTAGTAATCTTTTCGCCAATTGACACATTTGTACTGCATTCATAATCATCATCATCATGTAGACAAAATAAATAAACCAGCACAAGATATAATATAATGAGACAGCCGAATTTCACGTGGTTCACCCCAACCTTGGGGTTACGTCCACCAAAGGTAGTCCAGACCAAACCGTCCAGATTTTATATTTTTATTAAGAAATCAAACAAGGTTACAATCTGCAACGTCAATGTTGCCATAAATTTTCTATCATTCTCATAGACTCTTTCTGAGAGTGTTTCCAAGCTATTCCACATTTTCCTTCTGGGCATGGGGTCCGTATAATTACTCTTTCACAGATTACATAGCCATTTTAAGGGTGACTATTGTAAGACTCACATGTATGGGATAGGTAAATGTAACCCGCAGATCCATGGATTCAGACCTTCCATCCTTAGCTATGCAAATGATTTCTATAATCACGGTGTATCCTTGGATTTGTCATTCAATATGTATGAGAATGAAGTATGTGAATAGTAAAAAGAGGATCTATGGTTTTTGACTCTACCAATTTCATGCTATAGATCCTACTTCCAGAATTATATTATATATTTACACCCTTTTTAGACATTCAGGCTCTATATAACTTATTTTTGCTTTATATGTTCTAACTCCTATTTACATATAGCAACTTAAATATGGCCACACTTCCTTTCGTTTACATCTTACATACTCTCCTACAGAGAGTACTATGGTCAAACTGATACATGGACGATCTAAAAAGGTTCTAACCCGAACGCTAAAGAAAACCCTTCTCAGCGTAAGGTATCCTGGTTTATCACAGGTTTAGTTAAACCCGGCCTTAATTAAATGCAGATATACATATGTTTTACTGTTTAACAAAAATGTACTATGTCATAATGGCACTACTTATTTTCCTTTCATAAAGACAAATCTACATTTCCATAATTGGCCAGCTGCCAGCTCCCATTCAGACCGTATTATCACCCACGCTACTACAAGATCCATATCTATAAGATAGAGATATCCGAAAGTGATATACATATATTTTACCCACCCAAATTATGCTGCAATTTCAGAGGTAAGTAGATTTTTCCTACTTAGTCTATATTTATATATACGCACATAAGCAGATATGGTATAGGTGGAAAAAGGGTCCACTGTGGACTACGTCATAAGAAAAAAATGCATTACCTGGTTCACTAGATGCCCAAATGCAGAACTATGACCCTATATTATTTATTTTTTTAAATTCCACATCACAGTTCCACCATATCCGAACACCCATACGCCCTTCTCAATCTTTAAATAAAAGTATAAAGGCAAATCGCTAGTCTGGTATCTAAGAGTAATAGCAGTAAGATAAAACGCAGTAAAAAAAAGAGATAAAATCTTTTCTTTCAAGATCATACCCCGCATCTTTCAAGTCATTCGCTAAGACTAAACCTCCTGTCTTATCTCCTTCACACCATTGTTGTCCTAGCCCACAACTTAATATATATACAGAAAACGCAGTCTTACATTGAGAGCCGTTGACTCTTTTAAAAATTCGATTACACAGTTTGTAAAGTACGCCATAAAAAGGTGTAGAAAAACCTTAGCGGACCAACTCTTTTCAAGGATTAGGCTTACTAAGGATCCTTCAAGACCAGGCTTTTTGGAAAGGTTGACTCGTCCAGAAAACCTAACGTTTCCCTTTTGTCCAACCAGCACTGATAATCTTGCTTCGTGTACAAGGATCTTTCATAGCAATAAGTAATACAAGCAAAGGGCAACGGGTTTGATCCACGGATTTTGTTGTGGAGCAAGGCTCTTGTTTGAACAAGCTGAACGCTTGAATTTAAAACAGCCAGGAATAACATCGATTGATGCTCCTTCAGAATTTCAAACGACCAGAAAGAGGAGCAACATGCCTGGCACAATCTATGTGCCTTTTCACATAACTGAAGTTTGGGAAACAATGGTTGGCTGTAAATATTAAGGGAGATATGAACAGGCAGAACTCATTACGCCGAAGAATCTAGAGACGAAGGAACTCGTTACACAGATAGACAGGTCGACCCCAAGTTAAATAGTTCATGGTTAAAAGGAGCATCTTTGATGGAATGCCAAAACCTTAACAAGGATCAGTGCATAAACACATATATCTATAGAAATAAAAGAATAACGACTTTTAACCGAGATACAAGGCGTCTGATTCAAGGTGTGTTACCTGAGAACAAGGAGAGCCGAAAAGGGTTTCTTACCGAATGCACACTAAACCAGCCCAGAATTCTCAACATTCCTCCACCATACCAGATTGGCGACTTGAACCGAGTGCTCCTTTCCTTCCCTTTCCCCCTCCTGAAACCCCCCTTTCTATCAACGCCTAAGCATGCCCTAAATTACCTCCTGCCTTAGTGCTGGGCTTGCTCAGGTAATTAAAAGCGGTTGGTTCAATGTCCCTCAACTTCAATTGTGGGGAGTAATTAAAGGCTTTCATAATTCTAAAACCGTTTCCACCATTTTTTCCATAATCAAGGAAAGTTAGTGATGAGTAAGTGATATCTGTCCCTGACCAAATATCCTGTAACAACTCCTAAACTGCTGGCTGATACTGAGGATAAAGTCATAATCCCTTTAATATGGGTATTCGTGCTATCCATAGGAAATAAGGAACATATTTATATATATGTGTAAGCTATTTCCTCTCTTATATATATTTTTTTAAATATATTTCCTCACTATATGCTCTTTTGATTTTCTCACAATACAATTCATTTCATATAAATATGTTCTCTTCGATATATCATTCCTTTGTTTTATAAATATGTTTCTTAATCCTTTGGAATCATTTTCTCCTTGGTTCTCTCTTTAACCCCTCAACCCTCTCATCCAGGTTACTAGGGTTGAGTGTTCGGCTATGGCATCTTGAGTTGGGATAAGTTTTTGTTTAGTTAGCCCTTATGTTTAAGTTGCGTCAATGCATTTTCATCCTCTAAGTATTTTCATTTAGGCTGTTAATGTTTATAAGCCGCAAGGTGTTGTCTTGGTGGGGCCTTGGCCTTGAGCTCCTCACCGAGACAAGTACATTAATATGCGAAATTACAAAATATTAGAGGGCATATAAGAGGGATATTACATCATGATAGTGTTGAATTAATTTATGTGATATAAAGGTAAAATGTTATTAATAATTATATATGCATTAATGTAACATCCCCCTTGAACTACCTCTGACTATTTCGTAATTTTGGATGTATCTTGTTCTCTGGTGAGGAGCTCAACGCCAAGGCCTCACCAGTAGAACTTTGTATGATAGGTGAAGTGATTTTTTTTTCAAAGCTATAAACCTAGGAGACGTGAGACACTGACACAACTTAAAACGGGCAACTAAATCCACTAGGGCAGGTAAAACAGTGAATGGGAAGAAGAGTGAACATCTTCTTGAACGACATAAGATTTAATGGTCGTCCTAGATCGAAATAAGCCTAAGTGGACAAACTTACATCCTCGGTCCTCGGAGACAGTATCCGCACGTACCGCGGTACATGTTTCACCAAAACCTATCCCAACGAGACAACGCGACTTGATGCTTAACCCAAATACGATTAAGTCGGGATATAAGGAGTCGCACTGAGTAGAGTTAAGAGGTCTAAATAGAAAGGGGGTATTACGAGGGGAAAAACAACCCATGGAGCGAATGGCCAATTGGACTATACATCATAGTCTTTTAAAAAAAAAATTGAGAAATGTAATACCTCCACCATGCCTCGCGTGCTAATACCACCTAACTAGAGGCACTTGCACATATGCCTAATATGTGAGGTTAATTATACCTATGCATGATTCATGTAATAATAGTACATGTATAGGTGTATAATTTCATGTGGAGCATTATATAGCTAAAAGCACCATCAAGTAAATCACATACATACAATATAGTATATAAAATATAAAGGTAGAACATGCACTTGTTTATGAGAAAGGAATCCCACGTGGGAGCATCATGTAAATGGAGACATATATATATATACATATTAATGCATAGAACAAGAGTACCTTGGATAATTGAGAAATGACTTTGACGGGGGTGATGGCCTCGATTTTTGGAACCATTGCCGGGTTTTAGCAGGCGTCTTTAACTCCCTTCATCTTACTAACGGTTTGAAAGGTGTTGACTGCGAAATCTTTTAATAACCCTAAGTAACAACCACCATTTCGGGAGGCGTTACAGGTCAGGCATGAACGTGATTCACGGAGGCGTTAGGAATGTTTCATGGGATATATTTTCCCAGATGATAGAGTTTTGCAGGTCTGGGCATTTTGCAGGTCTGGGCATTTTTAATTCTCGAGGTTTTGCAGGTCTAGGCATTTTTAATTCTGGGCATTTTTAGGTCTAGGGATTATCTTTGAGATAGGAGCCGCGTGAAGGCTGAAGGGAATGGGGCACTTCTGTTGATAAGTAGACATCTTAGAGCAATTTTAGGGGCTCTCCATTAGTTGGGGAAAACAAAGGGAAGCCAAATAAGGGAGCACTCAATTCAAAATCGCCGATTTAACAATCTAAAAGAAGCTATGTGCGCTATATGATAGAGCCACTGTGCATATTGAAGCTATCTGGGGCACGAACTTAAGGTACGATCTTTTGGGTTTGATATTTTGTTGAATAGCTAGTTATTTGTTTGAGAACAAATGGTCACTGAATAACATTTGATTGAGTCAGTTTCAGTCCATCTGGGTTTAGTCTTGCTGGGTTACCAGATTGCCAGGCGTGGGTTTCCTTTTCTTAATCAAGTTTGTGTGGCCTTGTCATGGGGCCTTAGTCAATCAAAGATGGGGTTTTAGCCTGTAGGTTACAAGGTTCGAGGGCTGTAATGCACTCCGTTGATTTTTAGTGATTACCGGTGATAGAGTAATACAGAAGAATACAATATATACATATAAATGAAATATAAAGGAGGTAGATGTAACCTTTGGGATTTAGGGTCTACATAGAAAATCGTATCCACGATTTTGAAATCGTTGTGCGTTGAAGTGAAAACGTGTAGGTGATAAAACGTTGATGCTTACTGTCTGTATCCACGATATTGAAATCACTGTGCGTTGAAGTGAAAAAGTGCAGGCGATAAAACATTGATGCATACTGTCTGTATCCATGATATTGAAATCATTGTGCGTTGAAGTGAAAATGGGAAGGAGATAAAACATTGATCCATACTATCCGTATCCACGATTTTTAAATCGATGTGTGTTGGAGGGAAAACCACACAGGAGTTAAAACATTGATGCGTACTGTTTGCATACTTTCGGCCAAATTGAGTTTGATGGGTATTTTGGTTCCCTGAATGGTCAGTATATATATATATATATATATATATATATATAGGGCCTCAATAAAGGTATTATCCATTTAGAGATGATGTAGTTAAATGGTTTATAACAATAAACGACAAGCCGTCTCTTCTGCCAAATCTTGCCTATCAGGCGTTGAGGGACGATAGTACAACGTCCCCAAGAATGATAGCATAAAGCTATCTAGAAATGGGCCGTGCCAATAACAGAAAAAAAAAACCACCCTCACCCTCTTTCTCTACTGGTTAGCATTGGAAATCCTATACACGCTTGTGATAACCTAGTATGAATGGTCCTAATGTCTATATGTATTCTCTGTGGGGAAAATGTGCTGGATTGATCTAGAGCGTTTTCACCAGTTTATGTTTTCACCTTCTAGGGTTGAGATAAAAGAAAATTAAATAAAAATAAAAACAGAAACCCCTCCATTTTGCCACGGAAATTGACTAATAGGATGTTTAGACCATGATCTACTATGTAGGTAGAAAAGAATAGAAGGCATGCATTTCTGGAATGGAAGGGTCTGAGTTCACAGGCTGCATTTACTTTAAAAACTATGAGTATGGCTATGTATTAACTGCAATATTAGCTTATGGGCATACAGGTCCCCATGCCAAGAACGCAATGGGGAGTGTAGATTAAGAGACACTCCGAGAGAAAGTCTCAGAGTTTTGTAGATGGAAAAAGTATGGCAACATTAAGGTTGCGGTTTGTAAACCTCTTAATAAAATGAATGTCGCAGGAATGTGACACCCTTTTGGTGGATGTAACCCCAAGGTTGGGGTGAACCACGTATATATTTGTCTGTCTTCTTTTCATGTGCCTAATTGTTCTGATTTTTCCCACGTTTATTTTTGTGTATCTATGATAGATGAATGGATGAATGTTTTGTAAATGATATGCCTTTGGTGGATTGGAAGTGCTTCTCAATATGATTCATTACTTAGAAAAGTAAGCAGTGAGTAATTTGTTCCATATTGTTAGACGAATAAGGCAGTGTTTCCTCCAATAAGTATACGTCCTTTTGTATTCCACAATAAGTAACATCTTATACAAGAATGGAATTGGATATGTAATTCCATGTAAAATAATTAAAGTATGCTACAATCATACAAATAGATAAATCAAAGGAAAGTTATTACCCCATGCACAATGTTGGCTTTACATGTGTTCGAAGAATTATAGGAATCATGCCTATTATGTTTAGAAGTGACGATTAAAATGGTTAGCTCTTTAAAAGTTTAGACAAGCCATCCTTTTCTTAAAGAGATGCTAGTAGATGCCTCAAGGGTAGTTACTTAAGAGTCCAATTGTTTAATTGCAAATCAACTATGCTGTAATATGATCAAAGCAATGGATGTAAGTATTCAGATGCATAAGAATGATTCTCTACTGAAATCGAACTTTTCAACCACAAATCTTATGTTGTCATTATGATTAGTATTTGCACCATAAATGAAGATGTATTATATCATAACTTCAAGGTAAGGTCTTCCTTGGAATACCACTAATCTAAAGAAAGATGATAGTGCATGAAAGATGATATGTGTGTCTTAAGTCATGAGATGATTACTTAATCATATGTATAATCGAAGGAATAATAAGCTTGCTTGGTTGATGTTATAAACATTGATCTCAACAAAGTGGATGCAAATTGCATAGTTAGTTTTCTTTTATATATAGAGGAGAATGGACTTCGATTTTGTCAAAGGATTGTTTTACAATACGTGTAGTTTGACATTTTGATTGAACATGCTTCTTTGAAAAGTCTTTTAAAATATGCCACTAACGGGGTAGATTCATTTTTGCAGTAGAAACGAAGTATAAATCTTACATTTTTCATACATAACTATTTTGAGGTATGAGGGGTACATTACATATGGTATCAGAGCCAGAGAGTTGAAACAGTTGGGCCTAATTGGGCTCAAAACGCTCCTACATGTTTTACTTTGGAACTACTTGTCTACTGACCTTGGAGTTGTGCAGGAGAGGCTGGAACATTAGCTTAAAATCACAATGAAGATGACCCAATACCTTGTGAGTTCAATGTGAGACCCGAGCATGTAAGTATATAGGTATCCGGTTATTCTCTTGCTCACTTATGAATATCTTTCACAAATAGTAAGACGATTGCTTCGTCTCTACTTTGAGTTGCACCAATAAACTTTACTAAGGAGAAACTCATGGTTGACGAAGGTATTATAGTAGTATTATTATAATAGTAATGTGGGGTTGGAATTCATAGATGAATTGGCTGCTAATGACTTGTTATATGTTAAAAGAATTCTATGTGGAAAAATTGTGAAAGTCTACAGTGTAAAACACAGTAGATAATGTTGTTAAAAATAGCGTTGAAAGGGAAACTTGATGAGATGACCCTTTAGGAGTGACTATCTAGCCACAAAAGTATCACACAATAAAATATTTAAGCACAAGGTAAGCAATGCTAAAACATATGTTGGATTGTCAAGACTATATGAGTACAAACTTTATTAAATGAATGTTATAAATACTAATTTTTGAAGCACCCTCTTACACTTAAGCAAACCATGAACAAATAACTTGCACAAAAGTCAGATGGATGATCTACTCATCGTAACATGTTGGGTGGCTGATAGCAACCACGTCGCACATCTGAAACTAGGATTATCTTCCCTTGAATGGTTTGTTTCTTGAGGCATTAACACCATTGAATAGTTGCTTTGTATCTAAAGCATTGAGCATTGAAGGTGAATACCATAAGTCCTTCAAACAACTTTGCACTTAACATTCATATCATTTGTTTCAGATTTGAGTTCATTTCCTATTTGAATTTTGGCTGATGACATTAGGAATGACTGACCCTGTGGATGGGCATTGAGATCAAAATCCTTATTTGGCTTCCAAATTTAATCAGGTATCAATTCTGAGGTTGGTTGCTTAAATTATATTAAATTGGAATCTTATTATTGGTGAGTTTTTCTTTTGACACTTAGTCTCCTCCCTTGCGATTTGAATACTAAAGATCTGATTTAATGCTTAAAGAATGTTTGATACATTTCTTGACATGGCAGTAAAATGGAGGTTTGAAAGTTGATAACGATTCTATGGTTATAAATTCATTAATAGAGGTATTGGAGTTTTGTGTTTTTATAGCCAATTTCTTGTTCACTAAAGTGACAAATAGAAATACAAAGCAAACCGTATCTCTTTATAAATCATGACATTGCTGGATTCAGTGTTGAAAATCCTTAAATAGAATGGAGAATGTACTTCTTGATCCGTGTTGACCTCGCTAGGGGTATTGTGCATATTGGTGAATGATGTTATACGTACTGAAAATTTTCTGTATAGTACGAGTACCAGCTTCATAATTGTTAAGTAAATTGAATTCTTAGAGTCATGCTCTTAATGTTGAATGCTCTAGAATCAGTTGCTTGTGCTTGGATTTGAGTTTTGACCTTGAACTATCTCATGTTTTGATTAGCCCATGAATGGTACTTTCAATTTTGGTACTAATCTAGTGGAGAAATAGACTATTTGTTGGATTGGGATCATATGTTTATTTGTAGAATCGTAGAATTAGTTCTAGTGCTAGATAAAAGGATGTTGTTGGTAATCTTGTGATGAAAACCATTAAGATTTTAATAACAGTATTGTTGCTTGGATGATGTTAAGATTGGCATTTTAAGAACTTATACAGATTCGAAAATCTAAAGATATTGATGTTAGAAAAAATAATAATAAATGAGTTCATAAATGCTATATAATGTTACATGCTAACATAGCAGGATAGGCCAGGAACACTATCGGTTGGAGCCGGCCGTTACAAAATACTTGTTGCCATAGAGAAGGAGGTTAAGTATGGGTGTTGTGTTATTTAATACAATTGTTGAACCTTGACTCTTTATATAAAAATAAGGGCTAACTGTTGATGATGTTGTTGCATACTAACATTGCAGGCTTCACCGAGATTATGACCATTGCTACATCGACATACATTTTGGTATATGAATCTACCTATGTATGTAAGTTGCGCTAAATTACTCAAAAGGGAGTAAGGAATAATCTCTTTTGGTTGTTTTTGTTTATGAGGATATGTAGCTCGTGAATGACGATTAAGAATTGATGCAAATTATGATGATTGATTATTGAAATTTTGGGTTGTCAATGAATGCTTTGACTCGCTGTGTAGTTGATTCATGAACTGATACAATGAAAATAAAGTCATGAAAGCACCCTGGAGTGCGCATTGCAATAATCAAAGTTAAAATTTGTACAAATATGAACAAGAAAAAATTTGGATGCTGCGGGAGCACCGTGATGTTAGGCAAGTTATTGTTGTATGAGCACACTGGTGTTAGGAATATATGCTGCAAGAGCACAATGGTGTTAGGCAAGTGATTGCCGTGTGAACACATTGGTGTTAGGCATATGGTGTGGCATATGAACAAGGAAAAAATTTCGATGCTGCAAGAGCACCGTGGTGTTAGGCAAGTTATTGCCGCATGAGCACACTGGTGTTAGGAATATATGCTGTAGGAGCACAATGGTGTTAGGTGATTACCGCATGAGCACATTGGTGTTAGGCATATGGTGTGGAAAAAGACCTAGGAAAAAATTTGGACATCTGAAAAGACAGGACACTGTTTGATGTCATTGAGGAAAGTAACCTCAGAATTATTGTAAGTCCACACCTGAACAGGAAAAAAAACTCAAAGGGAGTTTGGAAAAACATAACGTAGAAACAAGTTAAATGAATTCTCTAAAAAAACTATTACATGCTTCATGTGTAATGTAAGGAAAGGATTCCCTAGGCCGGGAATGACAGAACTACCCAAAGGTTGGGAGGATAGTAATTATGTTTTATTGATAAATAAATTGCATTATGAAAGCAATGGGGTATTACGATACCAATAGAAAATTTGCAAGAGATTAAAAATGCAAGGGATCTATGATTTTTGTTTAAATATTGAAATATAATTTTGACATGAATTACTAAACAAAATTGGACAGGACCTGATCCTGTTGCAGGAAACTGCAAATCCTGAGTGATAGCGACTTGAGAAGAAGCAAGGAAGATCGACGACTATCCACGATGGAAAAGGCGAAGCATGAAAGATGCCTCAGGAAACGAAGAAGGATGAACTGGAAATAAGAACACTGAGGACGGTGTTATTTTTAAGGGGGAGAGGATGTAACATCCCCCTTGAACTACCTCTGACTATTTTGTAATTTTGGATGTATCTTGTTCTCTGGTGAGGAGCTCAAGGCCAAGGCCCCACCAGTAGAACTTTGTATGATAGGTGAGGTGATTTTTTTTTTCAAAGCTATAAACCTGGGAGACGTGAGACAGGGACACAACTTAAAACGAGCAACTAAATCCACTAGGGGAGGTAAAACAGTGAATGGGAAGAAGAGTGAACATCTTCTTGAACGACATAAGATTTAATTGTCGTCCTAGATTGAAATAAGCCTAAGTGGACAAACTTACGTCCTCGGTCTTCAGAGATAGTATCCGCATGTATTGCGGTACATGTTTCACCAAAACCTGTCCCAACTGAGACAACGTGACTTGATGCTTAACCCAAATACGATTAAGTCGGGATATAAGGAGTCTCACTCAGTAGAGTTAAGAGGTTCAAATAAAAAGGGGGTATTACGAGGGGAAAAACAACCCACAGAGCGAATGGCCAATTGAACTATACATCATAGTCTCTTAAAAAAAAATGAGAAATGTAATACCTCCACCATGCCTCGCGTGCTAATACCACCTAACTAGAGGCACTTGCACATATGCCTAATATGTGAGGTTAATTATACCTATGCATGATTCATGTAATAATAGTACATGTATAGGTGTATAATTTCATGTGGAGCATTATATAGGTAAAAGCACCATGAAGTAAATCACATACATACAATATAGTATATAAAATATAAAGGTAGAACATGCACTTATTTATGAGAAAGGAATCCCACGTGGGAGCATCATGTAAATGGAGACATATATATATATATATATATACATATTAATGCATAGAACAAGAGTACCTTGGCTAATTGAGAAATGACTTCGACGGGGGTGATAGCCTCAATTTTTGGAACCATTGCTAGGTTTTAGCAGGTGTCTTTAACTCCCTTCATCTTATTAACGGTTTGAGAGGTGTTGACTACGAAATCTTTTAATAACCCTAAGTAACAGCCACCATTTTGGGAGGCGTTATAGGTTAGGCCTGAACGTGATTCAGGGAGGCATTAGGAATGTTTCATGGGATATATTTTTCCAGATGATAGAGTTTTGCAGGTCTGGGCGTTTCTAATTCTGGGCGTTTTGCAGGTTTAGGAATTTTTAATTCTGGGCGTTTTTAGATCTAGGGATTACCTTTGATATAGGAGGTGCGTGAAGGCTGAAGGGAAGGGGGAACTTCCGTTGATAAGCAGAAATCTTAGATCAGTTTTAGGGGCTCTCCATTAGTTAGGGGAAAACAAAGGGAAGCCAAAGAAAGGAGCACTCAATTCAGAATCGTCGATTTAACAATCTAAAATAAGCTATGCGCACTGTATGACAGAGCCACTGTGCATATTGAAGCTATCCGGGGCATGAACTTAAAGGACGGTCTTTTGGGTTTGATATTTTGTTGAATAGCCAGTTATTTGTTTGAGAACAAATGGTCACTGAATAACACTTGATTGAGTCAGTTTCAGTCCATCTAGGTTTAGTCTTGCTGGGTTACCAGATTTCCAGGCGTGGGTTTCCTTTTCTTAATCAAGTTTATGTGGCCATGTCATGGGGCCTTAGTCAATCAAAGATGGGGTTTCAACTTGTAGGTTACAAGGTTCGAGTGCTGTAATGCACTCCATTCATCTTTAGTGATTACCGGTGATAGAGTAATACAGAAGAATACAATATATATATATAAATGAAATATAAAGGAGGTAGATGTAACCTTTGGGATTTAGGGTCTACATAGAAAACCATATCCACGATTTTGAAATCGCTGTGCATTGACGTGAAAATGTGCAGGCGATAAAACGTTGATGCTTACGGTCTGTATCCATGATATTGAAATCGCTGTGCATTGAAGTGAAAATGTGCAGGAGATAAAACGTTGGCGCATACTGTCCATATCCATGATATTGAAATCGCTGTGCATTGAAGTGAAAACGGGCAGAAGAGAAAACATTGAGGCATACTGTCCATATCCATGATTTTTAAATCGCTGTGTATTGGAGTGAAAACCACACATGAGTTAAAACATTGATGTGTACTGTTTGCATACTTTCGGCCAAATTGAGTTTAATGGGTATTTTGGTTCCCTGAATGGTCAGTATATATATATATATATATATAGGGCCTCGATAAAGGTATTATCCATTTAGAGATGATGTAGTTAAATGGTTTATAACATTAAATGACAAGCCGTCTCTTCTGCCAAATCTTGCCTATCAGGTGTTGAGGGACGATAGCACAACATCCCCAAGAATGATAGCATAAAGCTATCTGGAAATGGTTCATGCCAATAAAAGAAAAGCAAAACCACCCTCACCCTCTTTCTCTACTTGTTAGCGTTGGAAAGCATATACACGCTTGGGATAACCTGGTATGAATGGTCCTAATGTCTGTATGTATTCTCTGTGGGGAAAAACGTGCTGGATTGACCTAGCGTTTTCACCAGTTTGCATTTTCACCTTCTAGGTTTGACATAAAAGAAAATTAAATAAAAATAAAAATAGAAACGCCCCCATTTTGCCACGGCAATTGACTCATAGGATGTTTATACCATGATCTACTATGCAGGTAGAAAAGAATAGAACGTATGCATTTCTGGAATGGAAGGGTCTGAGTTCGCATGTTGCATTTACTTTAAAAACTATGAGTATGGCTATGTATTAACTGTAATAGTAGCTTATGGGCATACAGGTCCCCATGCCAAGAATGCAATGGGGAGTGTAGATTAAGAGACACTATGGGAGAAAGTATCAGAGTTTTGTAGATGGAAAAAGTATGGCAACATTAATTTTGCGGTTTGTAAACCTCTTAATAAAATGAATGTCGCAGGCATGTGACACCCTTTTGGTGGACGTAACCCCAAGGTTGGGGTGAACCACGTATATATTCGTCTATCTTCTTTTCATGTGCCTAATTGTTCTTATTTTTCCCATGTTTGTTTTTGTGTATCTATGATAGATGAATGGATGAATGTTTTGTAAATGATATGCCTTTGGTGGATTGGAAGTGCTTCTCAATATGATTCATTACTTAGAAAAGTAAGCAGTGAGTAATCTGTTCCATATTGTTAGACAAATAAGGCAGTGTTTCCTCCAATAAGTATACGTCCTTTTGTATTCCACAATAATTAACATCTTATACAAGAATGGAATTGGATATGTAATGCCATGTAAAAAAATCAAAGTATGCTACAATCATAGAAACAGATAAATCAAAGGAAAGTTATTACCCCATGTACAATGTTGGCTTTACATGTGTTCAAAGAATTACAGGAATGATGCCTATTATGTTCAGCAGTGACTATTAAAATGGTTAGCTCTTTAAAAGTATAGACAAGCCATCCTTTGCTTAAAGGGATGCTAGTAGATGCCTCAAGGGTAGTTATTTAAGAGTCCAATTGTTTAATTGCAAATCAACTATACTGTAATATGATTAAAGCAACAGATGTAAGTATTCAGATGCATAATAATGATTCTCTACTGAAATCAAAATTTTCAACCACAAATATTATGTTGTCATTATGATTAGTATTTGCACCATAAATGAAGATGTATTATATCATAACTTCAAGGTAAGGTCTTCCTTGGAATACCACTAATCTAAAGAAAGATGATAGTGCATGAAATATACTATGTGTGTCTTAAGTCATGAGATGATTACGTAATCATATGTATAATCGAAGGCATAATAAGCTTGCTTGTTTTATGTTATAAACATTGATATCAACAAAGTGGATGCAAATTGCATATTTGGTTTTCTTTTATATATAGAGGAGAATGGACTTCGATTTTGTCAAAGGATTGTTTTACAATATGTGTAGTTTGACATTTTGATTGAACATGCTTCTTTGAAAAGTCTTTTAAAATCTGCCACTAACGGGGTAGATTCATTTTTGCAGTAGCAACGAAGTATAAATCTTACATTTTTAACACATAACTGTTTTGAGGTATGAGGGGTATATTAGAATTAATGTTCAAAAGGAATAATGTGTGTTTAAAAGGGATGATATGTGGTTTGATTAAACTATGTGTGTTTAAAAGGGATGATATGTGGTTTGATTAAACTGATATAGTTAAGGTTGTGACATAAAAGAAGTAGTATGTGTGTATATATTTATTGTATTCTTATGGTGACTTATAAAGTAGTTGAATTATTAGGGAATTATAATTAGTGACTACCAAGATTGAATGACAAAATGTGTTGATTCTAGACCTATGGTTCTAAAATAAATTTTCCTTCCAAATGATTGGTCTTACATCTAGAGAACCCACAAATAAATTTGATATGCTTATGACTATTAGAACCATGTCTAAGGTATGATCTTTAAATCATAGGGATCTATAAATAAATATATATTGTCTAATTTTCAATAATGAGGTGATTATTATGGTTAGATGTGTTGTTATCACTATAATTAAGAATGCACGGATTGTAACATACTCATACAACTATCCGTAGATATTTGGGGTACGTTGTGGAAAAATTAAACTTATATCTATTGGGTACATCAATTTAATTAATCCCATTGAATAATGAGCTTAACCAATCCCAAGAATTATTATATTAAAAATACAACCATTCCCAAAATACATATTATATATCTTTTTAATTTTTCCAATATGATCCTTAATTAATAGGCATACCTCAATATAGCCAACATAAGCCATCTAAGATTGTAAATCTCCACTATCACTAATATCATAAATCCTTATCATACTTTAGAAAAGGCATTCAAGGCTGTTGTTTCTATTGCATTCAAGTACAACTTTCTTCACTTACTAAACACAATAAAAAAGAATATTCAAAGTATATAAATGTTATCATATAAACATTTCCCTTGGGTTCACACACCTGCTCTTACCCTTCCCTTGCATGAGTGATAAAGTATGTCCTTGTGATGTTGTCCAAAACTTCAAGTAATTCAACACATACATGTATTAGGATATTCTTAGTATTTCATTAAATAACAATGAATGCCACTACATATACAAAACATTGGATTACAAAGTCGTTGTTTGAATAAAACGACACTAAATCATCATGCTCTTTAGTTACGGTTAATACATTCCATAACAATAATTCTTATAAGGTTCCCACTTTTCCCTTGGGACACATACTCTACAATCACAACTTGTCATTAAACATAGAAGGTCATAAAATATTAGGAGAAATATCATCAATACTAATATTTAACTAAAAACATGTTAAGCATGAATAAGACTACAATGTTTACTTAACCATACTAATCATTCATTGAACATAACACAAAATTTTTCTTAAGCACATTAATCAAGAATACAACATACAACATTTACTTAAGTAGACTAGTCAAAATTACTCAAGTGACTCAAAATGACTCAAGCGAATGGAAGCTTGACTACGACTTTCCTCCCAACCATTTGCTCCATCTATCGTATGTTGTTCTACCCAGAGCCACCCAAGAGCTAGGTGACAAATCCAGTAGGGTAGGTTTGTAATAAGTTGAAATGCACATGAATATGGATCTGGACCTTCTAGGTTCTCAATGATCCTCTCCACATCAAAACGCATAGAAATTTATCATGTATACCTAGGTAAGTTCTTATATCTTCTTTACAACAATGGATTTCACTTGGACCCTTCACAGATCTATATCATAGCCAGAAAAGAATTACACAATGATGTTTTCATATCTAAATATCAAGTATCCAAGACACATTCCAGATACTACCCACATTCATTATCTTAAGGATGCATGCATAGAATTATTCCCTACAACACTTACATAAAAAAATGCAAACAAAGAAGATAAAAAATTGGGCATGATTCCTAGCTCCCCAACGCATTTATTTGCTTAAATAAAAGGATTGCATCATATTTAAGACATGCATGCAGTAAATAAAATGTGGTTACACCTCGAAATCCCACTTGCATACAATGTTTAGAAAAAAAAACTTGCAGCTATAACACCCCCTCTCTACCTCTACCCAGAAACACATACTGGAATATCCCTCTTACATAACTTTAATTATTATGGTTACAAATGTTTATTGTACTTTCTTCTAGTGAGGATCTCAAAGCCAAGGCCCCACCAGAAAGAAAACTATGCTGCCTATATGATTTAATGACACAACTTAACAATAAACCAACTAAACCCACAAGGGCTAAAAATGAACGGTTAAAGATCCAAAATTTATACCATGGTATTATGTATCATTTGTATTATGGAAATATTAGGGATAAGGTTTTCCCCTATGAGGGATTCCTACTCCAAGAAAACTTATCCCAACTAAGACACCTTCAGCTCACCTCATTAATAAATACCATCTACCCCAACTAACCCATAGACATAGATACTATACTTGGCATACATGTGATTAATATATGAAGTAAATTATGTATGTATATACACAAGGGGATTCTTCCATTGGTAGGCATGAAGAGTAAATTATAATTATCGCATGCCATTTTAGTGCACTCCCATTGGTGGTGTGGTTATATGTATATATATATATATATATATATATATATAAGAACTCAAGGTTGTAGATAACCCAACCAAGAAGACAAGGTGTAAGACAAGCAATGGGCTATTCCATTGGAAAGGGCGTCGAGCACTTGGGAAAATCAGAGAAAACATAACGATTTCCCTCGATGACCTAAGCCTTAGGGGTAAACCTAAATGGGAGTAATCCATGATCAAGATGATCCCTTGGCTAGATATATAGCCATCCCAAGTGATCCTTGTTCAGGTATATACATTTTACCCTTGCAAAACTAGAACAAAGGCATTTCTTAACTTGGAAGAAAAGTAAGTTATGGCTGAACTTTTGAGTGTGTAAATGTTAAAATTGTAAGGATCCCTTATAATCATAACAAGGATCCCTTATATTCATAGCTATTGAAAAATAATCCTAAAAATACTTAGGAATAACCATTGATAAAATAATGCATAAATACCTATTATAAGGAGTTTTGTCCCTCCTATGACAAGTGAAAGTCATGGTTTTAAATACTCTTTTAGACAAGTAATTTATTAAGTATACAACACAAAAAAATTGTATTAACCATTTTATTTACTCAAGAAAGAATATTTTTATTAGTAAGGAAGAAAATGAATAATAAAGGAAAAAGTCCACTTTGGGGCTAGATGCATGCCTTCAGATAATTCATATAATTACTGGATGAAAAATTTGAGGGAGACCTTCCTCGACAAATTTAGTGATATGATTTCTGTCGTGACTTGTTGAAACATGGAGCAGAGTTGGGAAGACTTTTTCCACCCCTTTTTTTATTTAAAGGGGAAAAAACTCGAGAAGGGGGAGAAAAAGATCTGCGCAACCCTCCCAAATATTTGTAAATGAATTTCTGTGACCCAAGCTAAGTGGGATTTGTGTAGGGGTAGGATGTCATGTCTAATAGGAATATAGAGTAAGTGGGGTTCCTTCTGATTTAAGAGGTGGAATTATTGTTCCATGCAAAAACATTGATGCAACCACAATTAATGAAAGATTCAAATATGGGTCAACCTCTACGTTGGAGGGTATTCGATTTGATGGGGTTCGCAAACATCAGTCACGACATGAGATCGGCATTTTCCAAAGGCATGCATGACTTATAGAATGTCTGATGTTGCTCTGATCATTTTTCTATAGTGTTGCTTCCAAAATTTTGTTGCATTTTGCATTAGTAGGTATAAGCTTGCACTCTCGTGCCTTTTCACCTGATTGGTTTCCTGGGAACCGGTCTGTTTTTGTTTATGAGATTACCAGCCTAGAAAGATATGGGAGGCTATCTACTGTTAGTTTAGCGTTACATTGTTTTGGGTTACCCTTTTTAAAATTGATCTAGGTGTTTTAAGACACCCCCTCATATGGTCTGCATTTCCATAAAGTCTGTTGTCTGAATATTTTTTTACTATGACCAGATAAAATTAAACCATATTTTTGTGGTTTGATCCTATAGATAGATCAACTTCTGTAGTGTCCCTCTCAGCCCTTGCTGCCAATATGTGTGGAAAAGTGGTAGAGTTTTTTTTTCTTTTGTATTTATTACTACAAAGGGGTTCAACCTGTTAGCAGCAACCTTTTCAAGAAATTTCATATCCATTATATCAAAAACCATGTGCATAGCAAAAGAGTTAACCAACAATTTTCTTTAATGTGACTCGAGCATTATTTACACCCACCAGTATTGCATCATCATAGTGTCCGGAAAATGACTTGTTATGCCTACAATAAAACATTACGATAAAAACCACATTTCTTTGACTATCATTTTGCAGTATTACAGTGTATGAACATGTGTACAGAAAAAACAATAAGAAAATAAACATGTAGACACAACGCAGAGACAAACATGAAAGTGACACCGGAGTATGTGGTTCACCTCATCCCCATGGCTACGTCCACCAAAGCTTGTGTTATATTAATTCATTCAGTGTAGATTTACAAATTCACGGCACATCCTTTGCCCAAAATCTCCACTGACAATTACCTTCCAATTACTCTTTCCTTCGTTGTAGGTTCCTCCTGGCATATTCTTTAAATATCAGAATTATACAAGAGCACAGGTATTCTTGAGATAATTTCTGATACATTCTTGTTGTACCCAGAACTAGTCTGAGGCATGCATATGCTTCCCTGAGGAAAAATCTAACATCCACACGGCATGTAGTAGGCATTTACAGACACAAATGCCTAAACTATTTTAACTTGCAGAATTAAAAATCAGAGAATGCTTTCGCACTACCATCACAGAAGTAAGGGGATAACTTCCCGATCTGTAGCAAATAGACAAACAGTAGGCAATTGTGTGCATGTATTCCTAAATCAGAAATTAAAACAAATCAGAGATTAATTAAGAAAATCTTATCCAAAGCACGGCTGTAGATGCCACAGGTTTTCTGCTCTAACAATACCAGCCGTGGTTATAATAACTTCCCCGACTGTTGATTCACATTCAACCCATTTCAAAAGAGATAATGGGAAGACGTCCAAAAATAAAACACACCTATATACATCAGGTTCAAATCTTGTAATCGATACGCATACGACAGGTGAGAAGTAGATTGGGATAACTACATCCATAAATATCATATGAACCGAAATAACATAACATCGATCAAAAAGTGAATAACATCGAGGACCTCCAACGATTTCTCATCTCAAAGCTTTCTTCCTAGCTCTAAATTTTTCAAGTATAAACCCTAGTATTGTTTACCAGATCCCAACCATGTGCATTTACAATTTACCACTATCAACAATTCCTTCATACCTAAAAGAGATCAAGGTTAAACCACACCAATGTTTTTCCCAATCCCGACTTATATAATTTTCACTATGTTTCAATATTAGTGACTCTTCGAGGTAAAAAGAAAAACACAACCACCAAATCGAATCCATATAAACCTTCTTTGGATCTAAACTCAGATCCAATCCTTTTTCTGTTTTCTTTCCTTTTATCAAAACCCAAGGATTGATTACCTCAAAAATTACAGAGGCCGTGGCTGAACAAAAAGCAGAGATCATATCGCAGATGTATTTTTTCCTCATCAAAATGCAAACGATAACGAAAAGCAATGGGTATGCCCATCAATTAAATACACGTCAATTTTCAAACAGTATAACCAAGATCCCATTAGCGTGGATCTGGCTCAGATATTTCTGGTAATAATGTTTAAACAAGACGCCTATAAGGACCATAAATTTGGGCTGTGATTTCATATCCAAGCTCACCCATGAAGGAAATATGCACAACATCTCGCTCAGTAGAAAAAGGAAAAGAAAATACCTAGTTTCAACCAAAACTCAGTACCAAGCCAACAGAATCGCAACAAAATCCTGAATTAGACTTTAACATTCAGCAAGATAGCTATCCATAAAACTAATAGAACGATTCCTTATGAAATTGTGACCATCCTTGGGCTTTTATGAGCATGATTTCAAGCTGTATATTTTTTATCTCAATCCCAATCGCAGAAAAATCAATTGACCTATGACAGATTTTAGCGTTCCCAATCCCCAAGCAACCGCTCACCTCCAAAGTGAACCCAGAGAATGCTAGATCCAGGAAATGGATAAGTACCTACACATGTATTACAGCAATCGCATTTACGGAATCGACCAGTGCCTTAGACGAATGCCGGCCAGATCTGGACTTTGGCTCTCACTCCACCGTTCTCCAAACTCCATTATTAATGGAATTGTGTATAAATGCAGATTTATTTTAAAACGCATACCAAGAAAGCAAGGCAAGGGTCGCTGTACGATTTGTGCTGCCGGATTATAAAAGAAAATACAACAAAGAGTGGATTTTTGAGCTGTCCAATCTCCTCCTAATAAATCCAGGTCCCATCCCTCAAAACGTTTTCCTACACGCCGGCAAAGTTTAGTTCGGTTTGTTATATAGATGAAAATGCAGACATTCAGTTATTCACAGATGGGGTCAGAATGTATTTCACATACCCTGGACCTACTTTAATGGGCAATCATCCATGCACATGCAGAAAATTAGATCTATATATCCATAGTTCAGATCTATAGTTAATAGTATGCCGAACAGTGCATTTTTTCGACTACCGGTGATGAAAGAATTTTGCTCACAATCCCAACCATCGAATCCACTCAGCATAAGAATTTCAGCATCATAAGAGATGGAAAGAGAAAAAGAGGTACGTTCCTATCACAGGCACTAGCGGTTGAGATTTGATCGAGCCCCAGTAATCAGGCTCGCTACCATTGAAAAACACAAAATAAACTTCAGGTCGTAAGCGCAAGACGCTAGACTTACACTGCAGAAAAGAAAACTAGGTCACGCATACCTAGGATCTTCAGCTTCGAGACCTTCGCTTGTAAACGTATGGAGATCCTTTTGAATCTGTAGCAAGGATTCCCTTGGAACACCAAAAAATTCTCCTAAAGAAGGCAAAAAGCCAAGCTTATTTAGGACGCAGAGGGCTAGGCTCCTGAAAACGTATAGAGCCCAACTCATGGAAAAACGCAGAGGTTTCTCTTTTCTTTTTTGTCCTGATTATTCCCTCTCTCTACTACGGCAGATACCTTCTCAAAAATCCGGCCCATCCCCCTTTTTTCCAACAATGAGGATTTATTCTCTTCCCCACCCTAGGGATTCCATGATTCGTGCTTACAAATTCCTGGCAAGCTGCCACCACCAGCGTTCAGTCAAGGCCAGAAAATAAGGCCTCCAAAATGGGGCATTCATGATCAACGGTTATTAGCTTAAAATCAGCCATAAATATTTCCTCAAAATGCTACGGCGTTTCCATAACGCCTCCACAATTAACTAGTTATTACCCTCAGGTGAAATAAATTGGCGTAGTTTTTCTTCCACCAATATAAAATCATAGACCATGATTCTTTGCTATCATTTGGTGTTCCGCTCACAAATATATATATATATATATATATATATATAT
>LPNX010943137.1:5627-29301 GCA_001517045.1 Pseudotsuga menziesii
CTGAGTGGAGTTGATACCGATAAATTCACCAACAAATCTTCTATCCATTGAGTTATCATACATGCATTTTGGCATTCATATGAAATTTATTTTTTAATTACTTCTAAAACTTATACTTAGAAAACCACACTGCAACTTCAAAGCAGCTCAAAGAAAAATCCACAAAGTTAAAAATACACAGCCAAAAAATTCTTAAAAATGCACACATCATATATTGACGTGTCCTCTTCAAAAGGGTATCTTTGGTTTTTCAATTTTTGTAAAAATAGAAAAAATAGCTTTACGTGGACAAATATGTGTTTAAAACGATGCTGAAATCGAATGTGGTCACTTTCGAAAAATAATAAATAATTGTATAATGCGAAAAAAATTAACAAAAAAATATGCACATCACACTGCATTTTATGTAGATCATGCTCATATATATATTTTTTTAAAATTATTAATGCAAGATTGAATTACTCTACGTGGACACGAGCCACTTATTAGCTTCTTCAAATTTTTAAGGTCACACAGTTCATTAAATGCAAAAATTCACACATTAAATGACATCGAAGTATTTTAAAAAAAATATCACTATGAAGCCAACATAATATTCTACAATTTGTTTTTTTACTGCAAGTCAAAATTCACATGGCATATATGTGTTTTGAGGGCTTCTATCTAGCACATGAGTAAAAAATCAGGTTTTCATCGCCAAATTTGGCCAAAAAGTGTTACCCATCTTCATGGAATCACCCTTTAAAACAATTTTTTAGACAAGCAAAATTTATTAAAAAAAATTATACATGCACATCCTCACAAGTCACCATTAATAAATATATAGATTTTTTTAACCCAACCTAAATAACATAATATTAATAAGCTTGTGTTTCAACCCTTAAGGTATTGACGGACCAAGAACATTAACCGCCCAATACCAACTGGACACACATTTCAAAATTAAATAAAAGCAAATTGTAAAAATTAATACATTAGGTATTAATGGACAGTTAAAACCCAATCCTAGGAGATACCATGTGGAGTACGTGGATAATGAGTTGTCCTAATCAGCACTAAAACCACAGTTGATCAAATTAAGAAGAAGTGGGGTTTGGGTTTGTTCCTACCGTGAGAACACCATAAAAATAGATCTGTTACAAGCAATATAAAAACCTATTTGCTGGAAAGGTGGTGGTCGTGCACTATTCGCATTTGGATTCTTCCCTGCAGCTAGGAAGTTTGTGATCAGTCGAGGCTATCGACTACTGATAAAAACTTCATACTGCTGGATCTACTGCATTTTCGCAATTGTTTTTCATGAAATTATATATGTTTCTTGCACTAATTCAAATTCAAATTCAAGAGGTGATACATGACCTCTTGTATCTTCTGGGCTTACTACTTCTCTGGAACCTTCACCGGTTTCACCTCTTGGAGGAACTTCACCCAAACAATGCTTGGATCCTTCTTCTCTCCCGGAACGTTTTAAATCTAATGCTATCTTTGGTGAACTGTCCTCTGCTAATTTATAGACTTTACAGGCTTTAGAAAATAGAGCTAGGCTTATTTTGGACTTGACATCTTTGGATCCTTCTCCATCCCCTCTTCCTTTGGTAACTGATTCTCCATCAGAGAACCTCATTGATTATCGTGTGAATTCTTTAGTTTCCTCCCATCTCCCCTTGAATCATCCTGTACCTTCCTCGTATATTTCCCCTCCTCCCTATACGATGGAAGAATATCCACCTTTATCTAGATCTACATCCCCTGTCCCTGAAAAATCTCTACACAGTCCTACTTCCTTGCCTTCTTTTAATGATCCTTCTCTTCTGAAAGAACTTGACATTTTTTCTGATAAATATCCCCTTTCTCCTTCCACTCCCCCTTTGGAATCCATCAGATTTGAAAATGTCACAATCCAGAAATATAGAAAAAGCAAGACCTTGGAAGCTACAGCATCCTTAGGTACTTCGGGTCTCTATACCCCATTATCTTCTCATTTAAAAAATGTTGCAAGATCACACCACTCATCTTAGGTTCTTAGAGCAAAGTCACATGTTCACTAGGTAGACTCATGAAAATTATCTCAATGAACATCCGTGGGTTCAGGGGTCTCACCAAACAAAGAGCCCTTTTTTCTATCTTATCCTTACTGAATCCGTATTTGATACTTATCCAAGAAACTAAGTGTGACTTCTATTCAGCTCTCTTACACTTCTCTAAGATAAAACTAGGATGGGAATTTTGTGCCTTGGACTCTCAGGGACTTTATGGGGGTCTCCTCACTACCTGGAACCCACACTTCACTCGGTTGTAAAGCCTTCATATTCTTCGCTAGTATTCTGATCAAATCCATAATCAAAGGGTTGGACTCTACCATTAATATACTTAACTACTACGGACCCTACACTAATAGGGTCCACTTCCAGGACAAAGTAGTAGCTAGAGGAATTTTAGACTTACCCAATCTTATCATAGCCGGTTGTCTTAACTTTACCATTACTGCTTCTGAGATATTGGGAGATAAAGCTCGTCTGGATCACTTATGCCACTATTTTTCATATTTTTTGAACAGTTCCAATCTGGTTGATCTTGCTCCCCTAAAACTTGGACCTACTTGAAGGAATGGAAGACCTGGATCTAAGGGTATTAGTAAGCGTATTGATAGATTTCTTGCATCTGTTCATCTGATACCTTTATTGAATGATTTTAAGTCTTGGATCCATGCCTTAGAAGTCTCTGATCATTTTCCCATTTGTTTGGAATGGCACAATACTCATCGTTGTCATATCTACCCTTTCAAATTCAATAGGGCTTGGTTGATGGAAAATGACTTCTCTAATATTGTGTATACATCCTAGAACTCCCAGCCCTTGGTTTCTATATGGACCCTGTGAATTCACTTACCTTTAAACTTAAAAGACTAAAAGCCAATGTTAGGGCATGGGAAAAAGAGCTAAAACAAACTAAAGCCAAATCTTTGGTGGAGATAGACCGAGATCTAAACACTCTATTGACCTCACAGGCTTCTGGTATCCTTTCTGTATTTGAGTCCTCACAACTTTCCTCACTTAAGGCTAGAAAAGACTCTTTTCTAACTCAACAAATTCTGACGTGGAAACTTAAAAGTAGAATCAATTGGCTAAAGGAGGGGGATGCAATCACAAAATTATTTCACTCCTTTGCTTAAGCCCGAAGGGTCTCCAAGTCTATCTGGGTTCTTTGTAACCAACAGGGTGAGATGACTGAGAATGATGCTCAGCTCAAAACACTTGGGGCTGTACACTTCTTTGACCTCTTCTCAAATGGCGGCCTAACCAATATTGAATATCAATTGAAAGTTATTAGGCTTTACCCTACTATGGTCTCGTAGGAGGATAAAGAAATTTTTCTTTCAGATATCACTCTCCCTGAGATAGAAAGTATAATTAAAGGTTTCAAAAGGAAAAAAGTCTTGGTCCTGATGGTTGGCCTATAGAATTCTACCTATTTTTTATTTATCTCATTGGTCTTGATATTCTCCAAGCTGTGGAGCAGTCTAGAAAATAAGGTAGGGTATCTGGCTCTTTAAATTCTACTTTTATCACCCTCATTCCAAAGATTTATAAGCCAACCTCCTTCTTTGAATTTAGGCCTATATCACTCTACGATCTTGTTTACAAAGTTATCTCTAAACTTGCAGCAATCAGGCTTAAACGTATCCTTGACAAGGCCATCTCCTAGAATCAGTTTGGATTCTTTCATAATAGGAAGATTGTGGAGCCTATTGGCATCACACAAGAAGTACTACAAACTGCAAAAATTGAAAAGAGGCAATTATTTATTCTAAATCTAGACCTTGTTAGAGCCTTTGATAGGGTTAATTGGACCTTCCTCCAGCTAGTACTTCTTCAGACTGGTATACCAGTCCTGGGTGTGAACTGGATCATGGGTTGTGTGGAGTCTAGTAACTTTGTTGTACTCATTAATGGTACCCCCAATTTTTTTTTCCCTTGTACAAGAGGTATCAGACAGAGATGTCCCCTTTCTCCCTTACTTTTTATTTTGACTATTGAAAGTCTCAGCGTACTGGTTAATCAGGCTCATTTTGAGGATTATATTCAGGGTATAAAAGTTTCTTCTTCTTTGTATCTAACCCATTTACTATTTGTATATGATGTATTGTTGTTTGGATTAGGGACTATTGAAGAATGGCAACAATTTAAGATACTTCTAGATCTCTTCTGCTCAGCAACGGGCATGAGCATTAGTAAAGCTATGCCCTCTTTTCTGTATAATGAAGTTGAACTGAGCACTAGAGAATCTGTGGTAGAAGTCCTTCCATATAAAATGGTACCATTATCTGAGGGGTTCAAGTATTTGGGCTTCTATCTGAATCCTATGGGCTAGCATTCAAATGATTGGCGTTGGCTACTAAATAAATTTGAGAAACGAATCAGTAACTGGATCCTACCGTCTACTGAGTCTGGGAGGTCGATTGATACTGGTCAAGGCTGCATTGATGGGGTTGGAGGTATACTAGATTACACTGGAAAGGATGCCACAATCTATTTTGAACTTTCTCAGGCGTGCTATATTTAACCTTTTGTGGGGGAGTACTTCTGGTAAATCGAAGAACCATTTAGTGGATTGGTACCTCATCTCCAGACCCTATGAGATGGGTGGATGGAACATACTAAACCTGGAATGGTTCAGCAAAGCTCTCAGACTCAAATGCCTTTGGTTGGTACTGCAGGGTAATGGTATTTGGTCCATAATCATTTCCTTAAAATATTTAAAAAACAGATATGTAGCTTATTGGATACGTTCTCGCTCCTTCTCGCTTAAGTTCACATCACATATCTGGAATGGTTTTGTTAGAACATTAACATGGTTAACGAGTTGGCTGGGATGGAGCGTTGGGAACGGAAAGGACATAAAGATTGGAGTGGATCCAATTGCTGGTTCTAGCTCTTTATATATCCTTCCTGAGGATCTCAGATTGTATTTGGAGGACTCAGACATTTCTTCACTGGCTGATGCACATATCATTGGCTCAAATTATATCTCACAATAATACTGGCTCTCAGCAGAGGAACTTGAATTGAATGGGGACTGGAAGGTTATATGGAATAACTATATAGGGGGGACTCACACATGGATGCATTCGACTATCAGAAAAAAGAGACTCTTTGGTATGGATGTATGATAAACACTTGGTACAAGTGACTGCACATTAGGCATATGAATGTATTGGTCATTATCACTATTAGGATTCACCGAAAAAAATCTTGGTCAACATGTGGAAATACAATTTACCTTTGAAATTTATTGGGTTTGTTTGGCTTTGCAAGCACAATGAGGATTAATACCTGGGACAATTTGCTCAAAAAGGGTTGGATAGGTTCGAACCGATGTTGTTTATGTAAGTGTGATGCAAAAATAGTCAACCACCTTTTTGTTGATTGTAGATTTACAAAGGATATCATCTTGGGTCTGAGTTTGCTTCCACATCGTGCCATTAATTGGAATGAACCGACATATCTCCTCAATGTTATAAAATGGACCAGGACTGAAAGAGAGATGATGTATCTTCCCTTCCTCATGACTTGGAAGATTTGGCTTCTGAGGAATAGAGTAATATTCGAGGACCTTTGTCCATCATCAAATCTTACTATCCACATTATAAAAGAACGACTTTCAAAACACAAAGTGAAAGTACACAAAAGGACCCCTATAATTTTTTTTGGCTTATCTCTGGTATATGACTTTTCTATTGTTTTTTTTTATGGAGCCTCAGCCTTAAGTAAGGGTGGTGTAGGAGTACACCTTATGATTAATGAGGACCATTACTTCTTCCTTAAACTTGGATGTGGCCTAAGCACAAATACATGGTCAGAGCTTCTTGCTATTTGGGTACTTCTCAGCTTTTCAAAGCACATTGGGCTCCCATACTTGCATATCAGAGGGGACTCTTCAACTATTATCAATTGGTTTAATGGATTAGCTTCCTTGGATACTCTTGAATTGGCTGGTTGGTGTAAGGGGATTTCGAATCTCAGATCTTACTTTACCCTTCTCAAATCAACTCATGTTTTCAGAGAATTCAACCTTTTGAGGCGGATCGTCTCTCTAAGGAGGCACTCCATATTTCAGCTGGGCTACTAGAATACATGGAATATATTGAGGGAACATGCATAGAGCATGGCTCATCACAACTCTTTTGAGCTATTATCTCACTTTATGTGACTGTTTTTTTCAGAATATCATCTCTGATGATTGAATTGACTAGTGCTATTTTTATTTTTGCTTGCCAATAGAGTGCCTCCTCAGATTTATCGATCTGCTAGAAGTAGAATGTTGTTGATTGGGATGATTCGCGATGGGAATCGGAAGTACATATATGTATGATGAAACCAATGGATACACTATGTTGATGCTTCTCTTGCTTGATCCCCTATGTATGTCTTGGCAGTACTACATCCAAGTTGTGAAAGGTTGTTTTGATGAAGTTGTTGTCTTTTCTGAGATGTAATATTTTGCTGATGAACAAAGATTTCCTTTGATTCATATGAATATCAAGGAAATGTTATTTTTCTCCTGGAAAAAAAAAACTTCGTTGACTGCCGGCATGAAGGGTGGTTTTCCTATTCTACTTTAAAAGAAAAAGGCTAATTGGTATCCCTAGTATCCCATAATAACTTTGTTGGGTTCACTATTTTCCACGTATAAAAATACATTTATAACATAAGGGAGTTCCAAATACCATCAATTGTACTTTAAGATTTTAAGTCTCATTTATTTTATCCTTGAAAAAATTAAAATATAAATCTCTCATCTTTTTATTGAAACAAAATTTCAATTAGGTTATAAATTCCGTGTCTTCTTCTTGAAACAAATATTCAATTAGGTAAGAACCCAAAGATTTAATAAAATAATAAAAACAATCTATGTTTGCTTAAATAATTTTGATTTAGAATTATAAAAAAACAATTTTATATGTAAGAGAAATTTTAATTTAATCTGGATGTAAAAGAAATCTTAATTATTATGGATTTATGAGCTATATTATCATTCCATTCAACACAAGGTGTGTGAACATAAATATCAACTATTTTATCACAAAGAAATGTGTCCATTTAGAAGGACACATGTAAGATGTTTAGGGTTATCCACAAAGTGGTTTGGGTATACTGTTACTCATATAAAAAGAAGAGAACTTGCTAAATATGGTTTTAAGTAATAGGATTTAATTATGATTTTACATAAAAATTTACAAAATAAATATTTAAGAAAAAAAAAAGTATTTTACATATTATTTAAATTTGAAATGAGGTAAGAATTATGTTAAATTAACAAATGTTAACATGAAACAAGTTGAATCTAATTTTTGTTTTTTTAAAATTAACATTCAAATTTATTAATCAAAATCAAGCTTTTTTTTAATTTTTTTTAAAAATTATTTTACATCTTTTACAATTACTAATTATTTTATAAATAATTATTTTATTTAAAAATAATAAAACATAATAATTAGTCAACATGAAATTATAATCATACTCTCAAATATAAATTATCATGTGTCTATTTAAAATTAATTTAATTTATATAATATTAATTAATTTTTAATATATAAATAAATTAAAAAAAATTAAAAACATAATTTTATTACAATAATTTTTTTACACTTACAAAAAAATTGCAACTACATGTCTTTTTATCTTTTTAACGGATCTCAGATGCCTCACCATATTGAGTTGACCTTTAAAAAAAAACTAGCTAGCAAGGCACTCACCGTGTTTATTCCCATAATTTACATTACATTGTATTTAACCCCAACAAAACGAAAAAAAAACAAATCATGACAAGAAAAAAAATAAAACACAAATCATGGCATTTTCAACCAAAATAGACTAAGTATCAAATTCCTTAATTACCAAGTAACAACAACACCGACTAATAATTACTTCTAATAATTACTTTCCTTGCGACGGGGTCATACAACTTCTATGGTTTTGTCTTTAGAATAGCCAACAAAAATACATTTTTGTCCCTTCTTGTCTAACTTCTTTCTTAACTCATCTCACACATGAGCATATGTGACACAACCAAAAACTTTTAAATGATAAACACTATGATTCATACATGTCCATGCTTCTTGAGGAACCTTGTTCTTCATGCTCTTTGTTGGACATCGATTCATAATGTATACAGCAGTTGTGACTGCTTCAGCGCAATATTCATTTGGAAAATGCTTGGCTACCATCATTCTGCGCGCCATTTCCATAATGGTTTTGTTCTTTCTTTCTGCGACATCATTCTGTTGAGGTGTATATCACGTAGTGAATTGCTTCTGTATGCCACGAGTTTTGCAGAAATTTAGAAATTCATTTGAAACATATTCACTGCCTCTATCCGTCCTTAAGATTTTGATGCGGTGACCACTCTCGTTCTCCACAAGTGCCTTGAACTGTTGAAAACAACTAAATGCATCAGATTTATGTTTCAAAAAATATACCCATGTTTTTCTTGAGTAGTCATCAATAAAAGTAAGAAAATACTTACAGCTACCAATGTTTGTTGTGTGCATTGGACCACAAATATCAAAGTGCATGATCTAAAGTGGTGTGTGTGCTCTGTATGACTTTCCAACTGCAAAAGTTTCTCTATGCTGCTTGCCAAAAATGTATCTATCACAAACTCTGTTTGGTTTGTCAATGAATGGAAATCCTTTACCATATTCTTTGTGTGTAGTAGCTTTAACCCACCAAAATTCAGATGTCCAAATCTGAAATGCCATAGTGAGGAATCATCTTGAACTTTTGTTTGAAATGCAGCGTAAAAATCAGCATTGTCATTTTCTTTCTTGTCGTAGTGAACAACTTATTCTTTACTTTCTTCCTTGAATGCAGCTTCTGTATTGTCTGGAAATATCTCCAATGGAAACAAGCGATTGCTTGTCATTGGAACTCTTACTATCAGTTGGTTGCTTGGACGTATATCTTTAATCAAACAATGATTGTCTTCCATGTAAACTCTGTATTCTTTCTGTGTTAGTTGTCCAATACTAAGTAATTATGTTTCAGACCTTCGACGTGATAAACATCACACATATACTTATGCTCCCCCTGTTTGGTTAGAATACTACCATTACCTTTTCTCAAAACAGTGACTGGGACATTATTTCTAAGTGTAACATCAGTTTGAATTGACTTATCTAGATTGGAAAATAAATTTAAATTACGAGTCATATGATTGCTGCAGCCTAAATCAAAATACCATATGTCACATGGACTTTCTTGGATGGTATTGCATTCAATTGGGGATGTGCATGCCATCAACATTGTGCTCGACGAAATGTTGGTGTTCGTCAACTGATTTTGGCTTTTCTTTCCTTGGTCATATTGCTGAAATTACTGCATTCATATGCATAATGAATTTTTTTTTTACACTAATGACATTGAATCTTTGATTTATCAAACCTGTGACCACTTGGATGACTTGGGTTTTGATTCTATCATCTACCAGCAACATCTGCAGGACTACTGCTACGTCCTCCTCTTGAGAAGTTTCTTCCTCTACCTATAGAATTATTTCTTCCCCTACCTCTTCCATGGCTTACAGATGATTGTGCTGAAAATGCACCTTCCAATGATGTTTGTGATCTATTGAGCCCGTGTTCATGATTGATTAGTGAATATTGCAGCTCAACAATGGTAAATGTTGTCATGTCTATCTATTCTTCCAAGGTCACAACCAAGGATTCAAATCTTGGGGGAAGACTTCTGAGAATTTTCTCAACCACCTTTTGGTGTATTATGGATTCTCCATGAGATTTTAGTTGATTTATCAAACCAACAAATCTAGTATAAAATGAGTCTACTGACTTTGAATCTTTCATGGACAGAGATTCAAAATCTCTTCTCAGAATTTGCAGCTTTGAAGTCTCTACCTTGTCCAAACCTTGATAGGTTATCCCCAATGTGTCCCATCCCTGATTTGCGGTAATTGTTGCTGCTACTCTTGGGAGTATGATTTCATGCATGGCTTGATGTATATACAACAGATCTTTTCCATCTTTCTTTCTTTGTTCCCTCAGGACATCGTTCTCAGCTTCTGAGAGATTATTGTATGTCGCTTGATATGCTGGTTCTGCATAACCATTCTGGACAATATCCCAAACATCTTGACCTCTAAACAAAGCCTTCATTGTTAGAGACCAATATTCATAATTTTTTCCTATAAAAATCGGAGTTTGTAAACTCAACATATTTGACCCCGAAGTAGAAGCCATTTTAATTTTTTATTTTTAACTTTCCTTAGAAACTTACTTTTTTCCTTTGAGGACAAGATTTATTTCCTAAAATAACAATGATACCAGATCTTGGAAAAAATAGTGGTTGCGGAAATTAACTTGAGTTACCGCGTGCGTGCAGTAAAACCTTTGTTTTTCCCTTTTCAGTTTTTCAAATCTTGTGACGAAATTTACTGAGCGATGGAATTACTGCGCAGAGTTACGGAGTAAGTGCACGGAATTTTCACCTCGACACACTTTTACTTTGGCCTCCACAGGATTTTACTGCGACATGAATTTGGTGCGACCAACTCATGTGCGACCAAGTTTTCACAACTTTATATTTCCTAGTCTAACGACTTAGGATTTTGAAAAACACTTTTCACTGCGGTAACCTAGGATTAATTGCGCGAAACAACTATATTGTGACTCACTCACAATATCATATAAGAAAATAATAAACAAGATTTGTGTGGGACCTCTCTGCGTAAAATCTAGAACTTAACACAGTGAAATAATTATGGATTCTTTGTGTCTTTCACTCACAGTAAATGTAAACAACATTCACTCCGGTATATATGGAGAAGATATGCAACTAACTAGAACTTGCATTAAACCATAAACTTAAGGATTTATATTTATTGTGACGGCAGAACAAAACTTACAATCATAAATACAAACTTGGGAGAAACACATAAGCTTGAGTTTCAAACTCTTCACTCATTTTTTCTTCTTCTTCTCCTCCTCCGCACTTCTCTTCTCTATTCTATTCTGCTTGTGTATTCTATTTTCAGATTTACAATTTCCTTCTTAATAAAATTTCTGCTGACTGATTAACGAACTTAACATTAAAGACTGTAATTACTCTCTACCTAGAAACTTAGCTTCAACAACTAAATTCTATTATGTTATATACGAGAGATCTAAACTCTTTATCATGCCAGACTCTTTGACACTTTCTGACCTGCTATAGACTCCAACAGTGTGGGTTGATGTGATTATGTATCAGCGAGTAATTAATATTTCCAACAAAAATTTAAGTTGCTACATGTAGTGGAAGAACGAGGGAGAGGGATTATTCGAGAAACTAATTGCACAAGGTTTCCAACAAAAATTTACGTTGCTGCATGCAGTAGAAGAACAAGGGAGAGGGATTATTCTAGAAACTAATTGCACAAGGAATAGATTCGTTCGTAGATGGGTATGATATCGTCTTTTCTGAAAATGTGTCTAAAGCAACAATTATTTCTTTACGGTCCAATCGATTGTCTGCTCTAAGTCGTCGACAGTTTGGGTATGATCCAGAAAGATGCCTGCATCAACCATAGATATTTGCAGGGTTTGTAGTGGACGTACAGGTAGTGTAGCTCCTGTCCTTTCTTGGATTCCTGGATGTGAGGGACACTTACACACCTGTGCGACACCTGCACGAGAAATAGCAGTAACTGACGAAGACATAGAAATAAATAAAAAACAACAAGGGCAGCTTCTCATTGGCCATTATGAAAATTTGACTAGAGTGGTCCCCTTAATAACACCTTTGGTGTAATAATGAATTCTTCATTCTTTACAGGTGGCCAAGGGAAAGAATGATGGTAAACTCTTTTTATGTTTTCTTTATTTTGTGAACTTTTTTCTCTTTTTGTAATGGCCTAATATGTGCTGAATATTATGCTCTATGAGTTTGCTTGGCTTGCAGCTAGGAATTGTGAATGATCACCGAGATCATATTATGGAGTTGGAATTGGGCATTCAATCAATAGGAAAGATTATGCTTTAAATGGAATGGTGGTTGACATTATTTCTGCATTGAAAGGAATTTATTATGGCAATGAAATGAAATGGGAGAGGAGACTCATACTTACCTCGTGTGTATGCAGGGGGATTATGCCATAATCATTATGGGTGGATGTTCAAGGCCATTCGCAGAGAGGGGCTTACTCCTCATTCATGGAAATATTACCTCTTTCTCTCTGTGGGGGACTCTTTCCAATGTTGGTGTTAGTGGCCAAGCTTTATCACAGGTATCCATTTATATCCCATCTGTTTTGCAAGCCACTTTTCTCAGAGAGATGCATCGAAAGAACCACCATTAATCGTGGTGTAAATCTGGTATAAATTTGTATTGGTTTTAAGTATTTTACGCCATTATGAAAGTTTGTAATTCAAAGAGATTGATATGGCTGAGTGGGTGTTCAAATGGTTAACAATGTAAACTTCCCCTTGCAAAGTTTTCTTCAGTCTATTTGCTCTTGTATCATAAATATCATAACCTAATTGATTACCATAGATCTATGACCGCGTGTACTCACTGGTTAACAATGATATCTCTTACAATACTGCCACACTCATTCCTCTTCAATGATTTCAATTAAGAACCTCACCAAATGCAAATACCATACGTTTGTGAAGCAATCTGTGATGATGCATGTGATGGCTGGAAATGAGTCTTTTCCTTCATCAGCAGTAGTGATGCTACTGCAAAGGAGGTTCTCTAATGCGGTGCTCAATTTTTGCAGTGCAAGAACATACTCGCCCATGCTGCAGTTGTAGCAGTATTTCGGTGGTAAGCCATCGGGTATACACATATCAAATCGGATTTTCCAAACTCCTTGATCCAACTCATGACCGGGATCGAAGGCGACAAACAAGAAAAATAAGACAATTTGTGTTTTGTGCAGACACTGTAACCATACGTTTATGGATCCATTCAGTATCGAATGTGTTGAAAAACCCTTGCGTACCCAGGAGCTGCGCCAAATTCATAAGAGTTAACATTACTTTGCGCAGGGAAAGGCACAATCACTGCGTGCAAATTACAACCCAAGTTATCGTTGTGAATACTTGGCATATTTCTATCCATCTTCCTTCGATTTCTTCCTTAAGTGAAAAAATTGCTCTTCTCATGATTTCAAAGACATATTTATCGTTCCATGCTACAATGGTGAGTATGCATTTGTTTCATAGTGAATAATCATGGATAGATTAGAGTCACCGGTTTCTGCTTTGAGTTGTCGTTCAACACAATTAACTAGGTTTTAGTTCGTTGAGGGAATAAGTCTTCTCTACAATGTTCGGTCGTAAATTTTAGTTCGTTGAGGGAATAAGTCTTCTCTACAATGTTCGGTCGTAAATATTAGTTTTGATATTCCAAAATATATATATATATATAAACCAAAATCAAAATCAAAATCAAAAGAAAAAGATCAAACACAAATAAATATCAAGTCTTTTTAATATGCTACATCTTGTTTGTTTTGTGGATGAATGCATTTATATCTATTCAAACTATCTACATATAACATTAATATCTAATTTAAAAACAAATTTATATATAAATAAAAATATGTTTTACAAATGACTGGCCAAAATTGGTGTTGGAAATACTAGTTGTCACAAAATTAACAAACAAATTTCAAGCACCAACAATAGTATATCTCACAATAGTGCTAATAGAAAAACGTCAAAATATGTATTAATTTTATAATTTTTTAAAGAAATTAAAAATAATTTATTATGATGATAATCGTTATATTATAATGTGTTGTAATCATCTATTTGTTTAACAATATTTTTTTGATAAAGAACAACATAAATATCACAACAAGTAAAATAATTAACCATATAATATATTTACGAGGTAGTGTTTGAAATAAAAGATGAAGGCAACTATAGAATGGTCAACAAAGGTTTGTCCTTGAACAATGAGCACGAAACAAAAGTGACTTAGGTAGATTTTGACATGAAATGACCAACGCTGCAAATCTGCAATGTAGGAGACATTGACAGAACCCCATATAATTTGAAAAAATGCCAATTAGAGGAGTAAAAACTCTGAATTGGGGTAATGTCAAATACTAGAACCCAACTGCTAATAGACTCAAAATTGGTGCTTTGTTCTAGGATACAAGACTTGCTGCCATGATATAAAAGACATGAGAATAATCTTCCATTTCCCTGCTTTCTTGTAAATTTTTAACAATTCCAAGAAAGCAAGCTTGGGACCTTCTTCATTGTTGAAAAGATCGAAGAAGAGACAGAAGAATGATTGATAAAGCACTAATTTGTGGATTTTATGAGCCCAAATAAGTGAATGCTTGATGATGTTTTCATAATTTTGAGACTCTGAAAACTCCAAAGAAGACTCTAGGGGGGTGATTTTTTGTAAAGTTAGTCTCATAAGCCCAAAAAAGTGTAAAACAATCCAAAGGAGAACTATCTTAATTCAAGTGAACTAAGGTATGTCTTTTCTGCAGTTAGTTAACAAGGTCTGAAAAAAGGGGTAAACTATCACTAAACCGACACTCCTTCAAAAGCAAGCAAAAACACTTTAGTTTTAGCGAGTTTGAAGGAAAGTAAGATCACTCAGAAAGTTCCATTTATTTTCGAGAATGGTACAGACAACAGTAAACTCGATGCTTTTGTACTAGGGTTTTAGCGAGCATGAAAAACGACATAATGAATGCTTGGAATATTTTTCATGTTTAGGTCGAAAGCACAAAAAAGAGAAAAGTAAGCTCAACCAAGTTCCTTTTCTGTAAGTTTAGTCCTTGAGGCCTAGAAAAAAGATAAATCTATACTTGAAGATACTCTTCTATATTCCAAATAATATAGAGTATTCGTTTTTCCTAAGTAATCCACATGGCCGGAAAAATGGGTAAACTTATACCTATGTGGATGTTCCTTCACATCATTTAACGAGTTTTAAGGGACAAGCGAAATCAGATATTTAGTCACATTTAATGATTCATACCAAGGCTCGTAGATAACTCCATATATTTCTCGTAAATTTTTAACGAGTTCAAAAAAATGAACTCGTGGCCTCCTTACTTTTTTTAACGAGCTCGAAGGAAAGCAGGAAGAATGATCTAAATGCGAGGAGATGAGTGTCAGAGGCAGGCAGAACTAGTTCCAAGTGCGATGAACAAAGCTAAGCTTAATTCAAGGAACATAAGCAGGATACAGACAGTTGAAGAACATCTCCTCAACGTAAAAGTTGTCAAGTTGCAAAGGAAAAATGGTACAAATCTAAGAGATGACGAGAATAGAGATGAGGGCTTATACAACAAGCAAAAAGTGTGGAAGCTAGCATCAGGCTCATAAGCACAAGAAAGGTACATGAAAATACAGTTATAGCTTGAACAACTAGGCAAGGCTAGTAAACAATTATGAATCCAACTACAAATCCTGTCTCCAAGAAACAACAACAACAACATCACATTTAGAATAAAAGATCTGATGCAGGTCACTTTGGTAGAAACACATACAACTTTGCTTTATTCTACAAAAGGTGAAGTCAAGGAAGAATCCACCGAACAAGATTATATAGTGCCAAGGCTCGATGGTTTATAATCACTAAGATCAACTTCAGAAAAAGTGAAAATTAATAGGAGAGATAGAGTCTACAGGAATAAACTCAATATCACAGGGCTTGAAAAAACTATAAGAAAACAAAAACTCAACAGGATCACTCACTTTTTGTTCAAAGGAAGAGTCCAAAGACTCATTATTATAAGGTCAATCAATGGAAAGATCAATCTTACTAAGAGAATCAAGGTGTACCGAAAGTGTAGTGCTCTGTCTTGCGGGCAGAGCACTCATTCCTATCCTAGAACAGTTAAAATGATATTTTCTTCAATTTCTGATTTTTCATTTAAAATTTTGTGCAATAAAGAGATAGTTCACCAGTAAAATACCTGGAATTAATTCTGCTCTTGAATCCTGCTCCTGCTCCTGCTCCTGCTCCGGTAGCCTTTCCTTTCCCTCGCCCGAGCCTCTAGGAGCCTTAATTCCAACTCGGATAATCCACCCTGCCGACCAGCGAACCTGCTGGCCTTAGGAAACCGACGGGTTTCCTAGCCCCCGAGCCCACGTACCAATAAACTGGATAGCAACTTCCTTCTCTCTCGGTGTAAATCCATCCGCCCCTGGAGTTAACCCCCTCCTCCAGCTATATTCCCTCTCTGCTGCATCACTTTCGTTCTTCCAAACAAAAACCTCTTCCCGACTGTTTTTCCCCCTTCTTACTCTCTGTTATTCTCTAGAAATGTTTACCGACCATTTCCCCCTAAAATCCCCCAAAATCCCCCTCCTTATACCTCCTTCCTCATCGCCTTCCTTCTTCCACCGCCTCTTTCATAAATTAATTTATGTTATTCTATCTTGGGCAGTGTAGTTCCATTTTTGTTTGACATGTGTTATTTTTATTGAATGGTACGTGTTACCCAAACCTAACCAAATGTCATAGAATTTTACCTATGTGGTTTGTTTAAGTTTTATGCTGTGCGGAAAGGTAATGGTAATCGTAGTTTTGTTAATTATTATTTATTAATAATAAATACTTAATAATTAACCTTAATCATATGAAATAATAATAATAAATAGAAGTAAAATAAAAATTAATATTATTAACCAACAATTAAACAATTGTAGTCTCATGATTAATTGATCGGAATGATAGCATTGTTTATGTTTAATTTAATAAAAGTACTTAATAATAAACATTAATAAACGTTAATATGGGGCATTACATACACCCACCCTTCAGGAAACTTCGTCCCGAAGTTATGGTCAAAATAGTGATACAAGGTACATTTATAGGTTAAAGCAATTCACAATTACTTTATTTAACCTATCCAACTATTTAAATATTTCATACTAGCGTGCATGTGTGAGGTGTGCATGCATGGCCGGTACATGCACAGGCTACACATGTACTATAGCAAAAACCCCTAAATTCTAACTGATATAAATAATATTTCACGCAACATGACCCATATACAGATATAATATGATGATGTTTTTTTTTTGTTTTTTTCGGAATTGTTTAACAATTATGTTCTTATTCTTTAGTCAGTTAAGATTGGTACCTACCATCACTAATCCAGTATCATAATGTCCAACCTTCAACAATAATAACTAATATGTCCACCCATCCTAACCTACGTCCGTATCCTCCGTATTCTTCCTCTGCTAGTACAAAGTGGATGCCAGTTGTACTGACCTTCCCACATAGAACCTGAGAACGGTAGCATCGTCTATCTAGCGGACCTAGCCTCTCCTAGAAGGCATTCGACCGTCGTCATCACAACAACATGGGAAGCGTGTCTCAGCACGACCCTCCCACGACCTCGGGTACCCGACCGTCGTCATCACAACAACATGGGAAGCGTGTCTCAGCACTGCCCTCCCACGACCTCGGGTATCATAAAAACATAGGGTGGGAAATGCATCCATCCCTCTCAACATACTGGGTACATACTCATCAAACCATACTGCGTTGCTATCGATTTTATTGGTACGTGTCATCGTATCATCATTTGGCAATTAAGGCTCTTCTTCAAGATATGCATTGAGTCATACTTGCATCACATACTCGACTATCACATAGCCCCTGTACCCTGCAGGTTAGCACTATGCAAAACATGCATTAATAACAACATTAAATCAATAGCTGGTCCATATCATTCACATTATTTCCTTTCATCATAAAATCACAAAATAAATCATATCATGGATGGGTACCCATGTACCTCATCATACATATCACATCATACCAAGGATTACTATCAACTATGTGTTTTAGTTATGAAATAAATGAATCTGATGACGACTACTACATGATAATCGCATAAGCACAATAAATTCATATAAATGATAATCATCATAACATCATAATCAAAGCATCTACATAGCCATGTTAATCATCGTAACATCATGATCAAAGTGTAGTATAAGCATGATAACATCATAATATCATAATTAGAGCATAATCCTGCTAACATCATAACATCCGTAAATAATCACATATAACCTGCCAAATCATAGTTCATGAAGTATAGTTGAGTCCACAGATAATAAGTAAATACACTGTAATAAGTCTGAGTGATAAATATGTTGGAGTCAAAATATGGGGTACTACATACACCCACCCTTCAGGAAACTTCGTCCTGAATTCATGGTCAAAATAGTGAGGGAAAATTTTGACGCATAGTCTCTGTGTCCTCCCAGGTAGCAGATCCTGGGCTATACTTGTCCCACTAGACCTTGACTTGGTCCACGTGTCGACTATGGAGCTGTCGAACTCTATGATCCAGTATACGTAATGGTTCGGCCGTGAAGGTTCCCTCGTCCGAGACCTGCAAGTCCTTCCAATGAATCTTGTGAGACTCATCAGCTATGTAATGTCGCAATACTAAAACATGAAATACATTATGAGTCTGATACAAGTGGGGTGGAAGTGCAAGATGATAAGCTACTGGTCCGATTCTTTCAAGAATCTCGAATGGCCCTATAAAGCGAGGTGACAACTTGGTCCCCTTTCCGAACCGAATGTTACTTTTATTCGGTCGGATGCGTATAAATACGCGATCCCCTACCTCATAACTTCTATCAGTTCTATGTGCATCAGCATAACTCTTTTGTCTATCTTGTGCTTCCTTAAGCCACTTCCTGATCTGTAACACTTTCTCTTCCATCTCCTGAAGTAACTCAGGCCCGACTAGAACACGATCCTCCAACCTGTCCCAACTGAGTGGAGTCCTACAAGGTCTCCCATACAATGCCTGGTATGGAGGCATACCAATGGAGCTGTGATGACTGTTGTTATATGCAAACTCTACTAGAGGAAGATATTTCTCCCACTGTGTCTGCTGATCCATAACATACATCCTAAGCATGTCCTCCATTACCTGATTCACCCTCTCTATCTGCCCATTTGTCTCGAGATGATAAGCTCAGCTCAAGTTCAGCTGGGTCCCTAATGCTGACTGCATGCTTGTCCAAAATCTAGACGTAAACTTAGGGTCTCGGTCAGAAATTATCTTCTTTGGAACTCCATGAAGGCATACAATTTCATTTATGAATACCCTTGCTACATCTGTCACATCATAAGTGTCTCTTACTGGAATGAAGTGGGCACTTTTGGTCAGTTTGTCGACCACCACGAGTATAGCATTATGTCTCGAGGATGTGAGGGGTAATCCCACAACAAAGTCCATGGAAATGACTTCCCATTTAGTCTCAGGAATATCATGAGGCTGTAAGAGACTGGCTAGGTGTCGATGATCTGCCTTGACTTGCTGACATTCTAGGCATTTCGAAACAAAATCAACTACATCGCTCTTCATACCGGCCCAGAAGAAGAGCTTCTTCATGTCTGCATACATCTTCTTCACTCCAGGGTGCGCACAATAATGTGCCCGATGGGACTCTCTAAGGATTGTTTCCCTGAGACCACCTTCTTTAGGGATATACATCCTCCCTTGGTACCGCAACAACCCATCTTCCTCAATATGGTACCCATAATATTTCGACTCACACTTCTTCCCACTCTGAATATCTGAGGTTACCTTAATATACCAACCATCTCCCAAGAGTTGCTCAAGCACTTTCTCCTTCAAATCCACTCTCAAGGGGATTAAGGAGAAAATTCTCGGCCTTCGGCTTAGAGTGTCTGCCACCACATTCTCCTTTCCTTTGATATAGGAGATACCAAAGTCATACTCACTCATGAACTCACTCCATCGTCGCTGCCTAGCATTTAGATCCCTTTGTGTAAAAATATACTGCAAACTCTGATGATCTGTCTTAAGTGTGAAACTTCTGCCAACCAGGTAGTGTCTCCATAATTTTAGTGCCAGCATCACTGCTGCCAACTCTAGATCATGTGTGGCATATTGCTCCTCATGAGGCTTCAACTTACGAGATGCATAAGCTATTACCCCACCTTCCTGCATCAGAACTGCTCCTAACCCTTGCTTCGAGGCATTAGTACATACCATGAAGTCTTTATCCATGTCTGGTACCCGTAAGATTGGTGCACTTGTCAGCAATCTCTTCAATTCAGCAAAAGTGGCATCACATTCATTGGTCCATTCATATCGGATTCCCTTTCGCTGCAAGGTGGTGATGGGTTTTGCAATCTTGGAGAATCCTTCCACAAATCTTCGGTAATACCCTGCTAATCCCATGAAGCTATGCACCTCATGCGCATTCTTCGGGATTGGCCAATCCTCAATGGCCTTCATTTTTTCCGGGTCCACTGAGATCCCTTCTCCTGAGATGATATACCCTAAGTAGTGAATCTCCTTTTGGAAGAAAGAACACTTTGACAATTTACCAAATAGTTTATGTTCCCTTAAGCAAGTTAATACTAACCGCAAGTGCTCCTCATGCTCCTTCTCGTTCTTAGAATATATAAGAATGTCCTCTAAGAATACCTGAACAAAGTGGTCCAAGTAATTCCGAAAGACACTATTCATGAGGCTCATGAATACTGCTGGAGCATTTGTCAAACCAAATGGTACTACTAAGAACTCATAATGCCCAAATCGAGTTCGAAAAGCAGTCTTAGGAATGTCATTTTCTTTAATCCTAAGCTGGTGATACCCCGACCGCAAATCAATCTTAGAGAAGACTGATGCGCCTTTCATCTGATCAAAAAGGTCATCAATTCTTTGTATAGGATACCTGTTCTTCACTGTGGCTTTGTTCAAATCCCTATAATCTATGCACAGTCGCAAAGATCCATCCTTCTTCTTAACAAAGATCACTGGTGCTCCCCATGGTGAGATACTAGGTCTAATCAGTCCCAAGTCTAGCAACTCTTTTAACTGGATCTGTAACTCTCGAAGATCAGGGGTTTTCATTCTATACGGAGTCTTTGAGATCGGCTCTGCACCGGGTTTCAGTTCGATTGTGAAATCAAGCTCTCGCTTTGGTGGTAGTTGTGGAAGTTATTCTCGAAAGACATCCTTGAACTCAGATAATACTGGGTAAGAATTCAAGGAAGGTCCTTTACTATCGCTCACCGTATCATATACAAAAAACTGACATCCTTGTCTTAAACACCTTTTAGCTTTCACCGCGGAGATGAAATGGAGGGATATCTTCCTTTTTCGACTCTGGATTTGAATTGCTCGACCCTCGTTATCAAGGCATAATACTTTCTTTGCATAACAATCCATTAAAGCTCTATGGTCTTCTAACCAATCCATGCTGATAATGAGGTCATAGGTTCCCAAATTGGTGACATAAGCATCCAACTTAGTGGTGCATACTCCTAAGTCAACTTGACACCTCCTTACCTTAAGACCTACAGCCTGTTTAACCCTTGAAGCCATCTCGACCGATTCAAAATCATCGTGCTCGCAGGATGCCAACCCACATTTATCTAATGCATATGGTGAAATAAAACTATCTGTTGCACCAGGATCAAATAAAATTTTAAGTTTGCATTGTTTACTTTACCAGATGATTCTACCACGGTGGACTGATGTTCTGCCTCAAGGTTGTGAACAGCTGCATGAATCCGATGAGTGTTATCAGAATTGCTCATGGATGCTTTTCGTTCCTGCTGCCTGCTGCTGGTCTGCCCTCTAGGACACTCCCGCTAAAAATGAGGACCTCCACATCCCCAACAAGATACATTAGATGGTGCTTGCATGCTGCTGGCAGGAGTCCTCTGGGATGTGTTCCTTCCCTGAGATCCTCTGAAACCTCCCGATCCTCTAAAGGAATTGCCCTGTGTTCGTCCTCGGTTCCCATGGTTTGTTGACGAAGCCTGCGATACTGAGTTAACTGAAGTGTTACCCCTCGGGGTGAACCTGTTACCATAAGGAGGAGGTCTGGATTGTCCCCCTCTGAAATATGGTCGCGGGGCCTTCCCTGTGACATACTGATTGGATCCTATCAACTTCTTTCCTCCCTTTGCATCTGACATATCCTCAGCATAGTGAGTATACTCAACTGCCATGGCAATTGAAGATGGCTTCCACATCCGTACTACAGCCCTGATCTTGTAGTTGAGTCCATACACAAATTGCTCCACCTGTCGATCATCCGAGTCCAATTATGGAACATACTTTACCAGTTCCATGAATCTAGCTTCATACTCTTCTACTGTCATGTTTCCCTGCACCAAAGCATGAAAGGAACCTGCCTATTGTTCCCTTTAATAAGCCGGAAGATACTTGATGTTGAATCTTTCCTTGAATAATTCCCATGAGACCGACCAAGGAGTAAGGTGCAATTGTTTCTCAAGGTCTGACCACCAATTTAGGGCATCGCCCTTCAGCTGGAAGATGGCCATTCTAGCCTTGGAACTCGAAGTATACTCATTTAGTGCGAAGCACCTCTTCATACCCTCGAGCCATGCTTCAGCGTGCTTACCCAGTCGTCCTCCAGAGAAATCAGGAATTTTGATCTTCTGCAGCTCTCTAGAAATATCCTGCAGCGGTTCTTGCCTTGGGACTTGCGCCCTCTCAGAGTTTTCTCGGCTCACCTGTGGGGTTTCTACTTCTGTGATCCTCTTTGACTGCCGGTTTAGGGTGGCCATGATGGTTTCCAAGGACCTTAGTATCACCCCCATCTTAGGACTGGAAGTTGTCCCTTGCGGTGCCGGTGGTGGGATCTGTGGTGGCGGTGAGGGTGGTTGACTTGGGGTCAGTGGTGGCGGCGAGGGTGGTTGACCTCGACCCCGCCCTCGACCTCGAACTCGACCTCTGCATGTTTGAACCATGATAATTCTTGCATATTCAAAATCATCATGCCATTATTATCTCAACCTAATAATTGCAGAGATAAAATTTATGCCATGCTTATATTTATGCATAAAGACAAATTGTCAATATTTGCGTAAAACTCGCATAGTCGCTTTCATTAAACAATTTTGTCTTGAGGTTTAATCTATGCCTTAACGTTCAGCTCGTAATGCTCGTCTCAACAGTGTCTTTTTTTTCTTATTTCACATCCATCTCGCCTCTTCGACTATCTGTCAAAGTTTCGGTGATGCTTTAAGTTTAATACATTAAATACTTAAAGATTTATAATTTATAATAAATTATTTAAAATAGACTAATAAAATTAATTATAATAGCTTAATAACCTTTATAATTTTCAAACTTAATTAGTGCTCAAATGTTGAGGTTCTTCAAATGTTTGCTTTGCATCACATATATTAACTATTATACATCAATTAAACATACAAATAATTCAAATAATTTAATTTTATAGTAGAATTTCAAATAGCTTGCTTGTTCTCTTTTGGAATGTACCCAGGCTGTGCTCATTTGCAATAAGAATGATTTTATCTACTTCTATCAAATTTTTCTTATAAATAAAATCCCTACATAAAATAGGGAAACTATTAAATATATTTTGCAAATAAACTAAATAATTGCTAGTTAAAACTATGTTTTCTAGTTAGTCTCGGCGCATTATATAGAAGTACGTATAAGTTTGTTGAGAATAACTATAGATCCCTCATTTAATATATCCATCGCATAAGATAATTCCACCATTTTCCAAATTGGAAATGAATTCAAAGTCAATAACCATGCATATATATATATATATATATATATATTTTTTTTCTCTTAAGAAAATACTAAAATTTAGGTCGTTTATTTAATATCATAA
>LPNX010943137.1:30046-87991 GCA_001517045.1 Pseudotsuga menziesii
TCTTCGATATTGATTTTAGGTTTAAACTAATTGTACTCTATCTAACCCATAGACTAGATCTCTCAAATCATATAATAGCTTAACCAAACGTCAAATAATATGTGGGCCACACAAATCACGTATCCCAGCAAATTTCCGTAACCTATCACCATGAGCACCTGTACCAAGCCATCCCTGCATGAAGGCCAGGTGGACAATCGCATGATGCTCATGCTGCATGAAGCTTACACGCCAGTCCTCCGCCGCCCACTCCATCTCTTGATCACTTGCATTGCTCGCTGTAACAGACCGGTCATCGAATCGATCCGCGTCTAGGGAAGAATTGGACGAATAATAACCTACGGCCACACCTGGCACACATTGGGGTAGAAGTTCTGGGGGAAGCCGCTCGTTGTGTAAAGTGCAGGACTCAGAGTTCTTTCATAATGCATGCAGCAACCCTAAACCCCAACTTTTAGAGCCCTGGCTAGCGCATGAATTGAACTGTAGATTCCTTCAAGCACAAATTGCCTGTTGGTAAATAAACTGCAAATAAAATTGAAGAGAATCTTGTCGTATGACACGATATAATGTGCAGGGAAGACATCTTCTACATAAATTTTTTACTTTTTATTTTTTTTTAGGTTAGAACGTGTTTTCAATTGTTTCTGAGGAGACATCACAGCTAGTTGGGCCGAACAAAGTTTTCGAGGCCACCAGGGTTTGATTCCTGTTACCCATGGATTACTCCTGATTGATTGTCAGGCATTATAGTTGGAAAAATAAAATATTTCTGAGATAAATTAATTTCTCAGCACAGTGTGATTTGTCCACTTTTAACTATGCATTTACTTAGATTCCGAGATTTATTCATTTTTCAGTTCTATGTGATTTCGTGTTTAAATTTTACTAGTAGAATCAGAGATTTAATTTATATATATATATATATTCGGTACAGGAAACCGGTTCAACCACTTCTTCATATGTTGGTTAAAATGGCGCTTATGGGAACGCAGGGACGAATGCAACTTCTTCAACTAATTAAGCTGGTTCGATGTTTTTTTTTAACTGTCTGTTCAACTAATATACTGGTGATGCTTGTGCGGCTAGTAAGACTGGTTCAATTGAGCGTTTTATGCTCTTGAATATGAAAGTCACGTTTCTTTTGGAGAGTTTCAAGCTTCGTTTTTTTGGGTTTTGACTGCCGAACACTATAAAGAGGATTTATCATATCTACCCATTCTCTCGTATATTTTGTAGAACGTGCTCCATTCCCTTGTAAAAAGGTCCGTTAAATGTCCAACAATTTTCATTCTGGTGTATTGAGATAATTTTACAATTCATTTGTTTTAGTTAAGAAAACAAAATGTTATGTTATTCTCATTGGCCGATTACCAATGAGATGGTAAATTATTAACATTCTTTCATAAAATCGTGAGTGCTGTCCGTGCTTGTGGTGGGCACGGGCGGAGTTTTGTGTGTGTCGAGCTAGCGTTCTGTTTCTGACGTCAATCCACTCTATGGGTGGAGAACTGCGGGTCGCTGCTGGGAGGTCCAACCCTAAACTTCTATCTGCTACCATCTAGAATATCTAATGGATTTTCTCTAAGTGGCTTGAAACTAGACGCTGGAATTCCTGGCCTATAGACTATAGACGTTGGTCGGAAGCTCGCATGCATCGTTGGCAAGCCTCCTCATTGGAAAGCATACTACGTTAGCAAGCCTTATAACTCCCAAATTTACCATTCTTTCATAAAATCGTAGAGAACAAAACTCTAAGAACTGAACACTACCTGGGCACCAATTGAAGGGTCATGATAAAATGTTATTAATGTGAAATCTGCAAGATGCATTACATGGGATGGATAAACGCAAGGTCTTTTGTTTGTTAATCTTTTTCCTTTGATGTATTTTGTTATAGGTTTGTCTTTAACGCTCCCAGTTGCTATCGCCTGCCTCACCTTTTGGCCCCAAACGCAGATTCAAAATGTTGCAGGGCTCTGTTCACAAGGCACAAATCAAATTTTGGAGGCGAGGTCTAACATTGCAGGGTCTCGCATAGGCTTCTGCATTAAGGCTTTGTTCTCGACATTTTATGAGTTTTACAACCTAGGATTGCAAATTGGCATTTTACCTATAAGCAAGTTGGCATTCAAACATTCATACTCAGTGATTGCATGCAGGTGAGGCGAACTTAGCGATTCTATTGAATGTTCTGGTATTATGTCGAGTCTATTTGTGGGAATACGTAAAGATTATGGGGATTTTTTTTTTAATTTCTCAATATATCAATTGCGAGCCCTCTGGTTCCAGATTTGGAACCATGGCTCTGATACCATTATGTAGTGCTCTGTCTTCCGGGAAGAGCACTCATTCCTATCCTAGAACAGTTAAAATGATATTTACTTCAATTTCTGATTTTTCATTTAAAATTTTGTGCAATAAAGAGATAGTTCACCAGTAAATACCTGGAATTAATTCTGCTCTTGAATCCTGATCCTGCTCCTGCTCCGGTAGCCTTTCCTTTCCCTCGCCCGAGCCTGTAGGAGCCTTAATGCCAACTCGGATAATCCACCCTGCCGACCAGCGAACCTGCTGGCCCTAGGAAACCGACGGGTTTTCTAGCCCCCGAGCTCACGTACCGATAAACTGGATAGCAACTTCCTTCTCTCTCAGTGTAAATCCATCCGCCCCTGGAGTTAACCCCCTCCTCTAGCTATATTCCCTCTTTGCTGCATCATTTTCGTTCTTCCAAACAAAAACCTCTTCCCGACTGTTTTCCCCCCTTCTTACTCTCTGTTATTCTCTAGAAATTTTTACCGACCATTTCCCCCTGAAATCCCCAAAAATTCCCCTCCTTATACCTCCTTCCCCACCGCCTTCCTTCTTCCACCGCCTCCTTCTTCCACCGCCTCTTTCATAAATTAATTTATGTTATTCTATCTTGGGCAGTGTAGTTCCATTTTTGTTTGACATGTGTTATTTTTCTTGAATGGTACGTGTTACCCAAACCTAACCAAATGTCATAGAATTTTACCTATGTGGTTTGTTTAAGTTTTATGCTGAGCGGAAAGGTAATGGTAATCGTAGTTTTGTTAATTATTATTTATTAATAATAAATACTTAATAATTAACCTTAATCATATGAAATAATAATAATAAATAGAAGTAAAATAAAAATTAATATTATTAACCAACAATTAAACAATTGTAGTCTCATGATTAATTGATCGGAATGATAGCATTGTTTATGTTTAATTTAATAAAAGTACTTAATAATAAACATTAATAAACGTTAATATGGGGCATTACAGAAAGTAATAGTCTCAGATAGGGACACAAAATTTACAGGTAACTTCTAGAAAGACTTGTTTAAAGGTTTGGGAACACAGTTAAATTTCAGTATTGCATATCATCCAGAAATGGATGGGAAGATTAAAAGGGTAAATCAAGTCTTAGAGGACATGCTAAGGATGTATGTCATGGACAAACCAGGTAAATTGGAAGACTACCTACACTTAGTGGAATTTGCATATAATAATAATTTCCAAGTTTCTGCAGGTATGAGTCCGTTTGAAATACTATATGGACATAAGTGTAATACTTCGATCTCATGGAGCAGTCCAGTTGATAGATTAATGTTAGTACCCGATTTATTCAAAAATATGGAACTAACCATTAAACATGTAGAACAAAACTTGAAGGCTGCCCAAGACATGAAGAAAAATTATGTTGATTTAAAAAGAAATCCCAGAGAGTTCCAGGTGGGTGATCATGTGTATTTAAAGGTAAACACCAAGAAAAATTCCTTGAGACTCGGAAAGTATTCAAAATTGGCACCCAGGTATTGTAGGATATTTGAAATTTTAGCTATAGAAGGGTGGTTTACATGTCAGTTATCCCTACCACCCAACATTAAAATGCATAATGTGTTGCACGTTTCTATATTAAGAAGATATGTCCATGATTATTCTCATGTGATTGATTGGAATGTAATCCAAGTGGAACTTGAAGGAGAGTTCCAAGTGGGTCTAGAGTGCATTCTCGACACGAGAGAACTTGTACTCTAGAACCACACCATCAGACAAGTCAAGGAAAAATGGAAGCATCGTAGTCTGTAAGAATCTACTTAGGATATGGAAAGTAATATGCAGGAGGCATATACAAACTTATTCCAAGAGGCTGAAATGGTAGAATAAAAATAGAAATATTATAACACTGAGGACGATGTTATCCTTTAAGGGGAGGTGTATGTAATACCCATCGAAATAATAATAATTATTAATTCTGCTGGAAAAATACTTTATTATTATTTTTATTATTTTATTATTTTTGAGAGAAAAGTCAAGAATAAAACATTTTTTAATAAAAACATTTTTATTAATAAAACAGTTGAATGAGGAACAAAAGTGGATATAGTTGTTAAAGAGTGTTTGCTGACCCATAAGAAGAAAAGACAAGTGGAAAAAGCCACTGAGTTAGAACTCAAGATGCAGGAGGAATTATCCCAAAAAATGAGGTCATAACTCCTAATTGAATACTAAAGAGTAGGAGGCTCATAAATGACCAAGTCCTAGGAAAAATACTATATATTAGTATGTCCATGAGCAGAAGGATGCTAGCATTGGACGATGTTTAAAATATGTGAATGCAAGAGATGGCGCATTGAAGTATTTTTATTTTGTGGTTCAATGAACATGCTCAACGGTTCTGGAGCAAGTGACTTCGATGCTCTGGGAGTTGGTTGGGAGGAACAACTTCTCCACTTTTTTTTTCCCAGCATTGATGCCATGTTCATACTTTATGTTTTAAATTTTGTAGAATATGTTTAAATCCTAGATCTGAAGAATATTAATGTTAATTTTTATTTTTTTTCATTTAGCTTACTGATGTTATACTTGAATCCTACACCTAATGGTTTTATATCATCTTTTTCCAAAAATGTATCGTGTATTCCTACAGTTAACTGTATATTTCCTGTTTCTATCGATTTTCCCTAAATCTTTTCTTAATCTGCATTTACGAAATTAAAATATCAACTGAATATATAAATCTTGTTTATAGTATAGACCTGCATTATTCAATGAACATGAATGGAATCCACTTAAAATAATATTCATCCTAATTCCTACATGAATAACAATATTAGGCTATAATCTACACTTTATAAAATAGATCTATAGTATTTAGTGTATACAAATAGAACCCACTTAAATAATATTAATATTATTACCACTCATAAGATTCAAGACAAAGTATTTGAATTGAAGAATATATACACATCTAATCATGAAAAAGAAATGATACTATCTAGAGTATCCACACACAAGAATAATTATCTTAACCCCTAAACAAAACCCATAATTCGGGAAAATTTTAAATGATCCCCTTTGCATGATTACAGAGATCGAGAATCGAGTCTCTTTAGTGTATATACTTAATAGTCCTTTGATAATAAATCCTAATATAACTATGGAATCATTGTTCCAAGTATTGGCAAAACCAAAACTATGGATCAAAGATCCCATTGTTTTAAATATCCACTAAGCATGTGCAAGATAATAGAAAAGTTGAATGAAATATTTTACTAACTAATATACTAGATTTCATAACTACATGCACGATGTTGAAAGCATAATAATAAAACCGGTATCGTTACCATTAACAGTTGAGTTTTCACACATCAAGATCTTGACTTTTAGTTAATATGTCATGGACCCTATGGGTCGTATTCAAATAAACACAAGAAGTACCACAACTAAAGGATCGTAATTCCACAACGTGGCTACACTAAAATTTATACAGAGGAAAAGCCTCGATCAAGTATGAACCAGATTCACAATACATTATAGATATTGTGAGATCAAGTCCCTTAAAGGTAAGTACTTAGAATAGAGTTTGTTGTAAATAAAAACTAAATCAAACACCAATAGAATTGTAGGTATAAATTATCAACTATATTTCAGAAGTAAAACATTGTAGGATAACCCCCACATTGTTTACTTAAACTCTGAGGTTATATAAAAATACCAAACGTTACAAATCATATGGGAATAAGACCTATCAAGGGCACCCAAACCCTATTAGGGTATAAACTAAATTATTATATCACATTACATTTCCATGGTATGGCTAGAGAGACGACACAAAATCAAGAAGGGTTTCATAAATACATTTACAAAGGTTCAACCAAAAACATTTATCTTGTTAACCATTGCGGTTACCAAAGGAGCCCTTGCGACCTCTTCCCAGCGTGATGTGTAACCACGATTTAGTTGGGACGGCATGGACAATCGTTAAAAGAAATTAAAAAAAAATCAATTTTAAACTAGGGTCGAAGTACAAACTTACCTGTGCATTTGGAAACGTAGGCCTAGGAGGAGGTGCTCAAACTTGCAAATAGCCATTGTCAGAAAATTTAACATCATTTGTAATTGTATTTTAAAAAACCCAATTTTTAAACTCAAATAGGTTTACAACCTTACCTTGTCATTTTGGCAATGAGGCCTAGGGTTCGGCTCCTCCAAGCACCCTTATCCCTCTGCATCCTGCATTCACAAAGAAACATATTAGTGGAATAAAACTGAAAATATCCTTTACAAACAAATGAATTGCGGGATGAAAATACCTAACTTCGATCTTACCTACTGGAGAAGACTATTTGTTCATGGTTATAAAGCTTCGACGGGCTTGTTGGATCTTTGAAATGGTTGTAAAACCATCAAGGAATACTAGGAAGCACTTGTCACCTTGTAAAGAACTAGAACAAAACACCATTAACAATGTGGAAACCAAGTAGGAACAACACATAACAACCATGACATGTGTTAGTGCAAACGAGAAGTACCATTTATTGCATGGTCGAATCATTACAAAAATCAAATAATTGCAAATCCAAAACCATGGATATCGTTTAATTTCCAACCGTATGACCTATTCCTTGGAACATCAGAGCATAAAAAACCTTATAACATGTCAAACCATCCTTTGCATTGAACACCACACCTTGGATCATGTTATATATATGCTAGAACCTTCGTGGCGTTAGGACTTTGGTTTGTAATGCCATCGTGGGTAATGCCAAGGTCCATACCCCTTTCCATTATAACCATAATATATATGCATAATACAAGATCTTCGAACCGATGCTTTTACCTTGGTGCTAGGTTAGGCCAAGGTATTGGAAACATTTTTAATCATAGCATAAATCTATGTGTTCAAAACATAAAAACTATATTGCATGCATAGTTGGGTTTATGTATTGTAATCCATAAATCATTGTTAAAACCATAGGATATAGAATTTACACCATGAACTTGAAGGGCCATAAAGAAATGCATTAAGACCAAACCATGTAGGGTCATGCCAACAAAATAATATGTAATCCCTCACTTTTTATTAATATCAAGAGGTCACTCTATGGAGAACCATACACTTACAAACCCTAAGCTTCTCACGCTTAGGGGTAGGCCTTTACACCCATAGTATAAACTATGGAATGGCCAAGGCCTTAAAAATAATGTAATTGATGGACTGAGTCAAGACATGAACAGTCTCCCATGCCTTAGGCTAGTGCATCCTACCATAAAGATAAATAATTAAATAAACAAGTATAAGCAATGCACATCACCTGTGTGATCATGGTTGAATGTTCTAGAAAGAATTAGTCATCGAGTGTGTTACAACCTTTTTTATTATTACTCTTTATATACCACCATATGAAATGTATTTAAAATAATGTTTATTTAAAATTTAAACTCATATTCAAACAAATAGAAAAATATAAATATCTTTGAATTGTGGAATGGTAAGATATCGTTGATTTTGTTTCATTATCATATTACACTATTTTAAAATTTTTGTTAGCTAAACTTTTCAATTGAATATTTGTGACACATTGTTGATGTTGTTGTATTATTGAAGAGAATATACTTAAATTTTAAATAGCTATGTTATATGGTAATGAATATAGTTTTTTATTTTAAAAGTTTTGAAATTAATTATAATGTATTTTTCAATTACAAAGTTTAAAAATATTTAATTGAGTTGTTTATTTAACATGATTTTTTTACTTTTTCAAAAAGGTAAGAAATTGTTGAGTAAGGTATAAAGACAAAAACACACATGAAATATAAAATAAAACAATAGTTTTTTTTAGTAAATCTCTTGCAAATGAAATAAACTATATTTATATAGTACAAAGCAAAATTATAAGACATCTATAATTGCAAATGAAATAAACTATATTTCTATATTACAAAGCAAACTTATAAGATATCTATAATTATACATAAATTTTAGTTATATATAGAGAGTTTTTTTAGGATTAAGTAGACTAAATTGTATTGGGTAATGAGAGAGCACTTAGTTAAGAGAAGAATAAGGAAAACAATATTGTAGATATCTATTTACAATATATGACTTTAAGGATGATATTAATATATTTTAAGTGGTTTTAGCTTATAAACACATAATTTAGAGGTAAGAACTATGGATTAAATTATTATTAGTAGCTCTGAATTATGATTTAATGGTCAAAACATGTGCATTCCTCCTCTAAAATACAAATTACATTTTAAAGTAAAAAGTAGGTAAGAATGGTCATAGATGCTCATTACAAAGTAGAATAACACTTTAATATTAAGGTATTTTAAATCAAATAATCTACTTCTATGTAGACTTCAAAATCAAATCAAATAGACTTACAATTTTCAAATAAGTCTACCATGTATTATTTAGAAAGTTTTTAGTCTTTAGAACTTGTTGAGAATGATGTCCCTTTTCAATGTGAATATACAAAATCAAATATACTTACATTTTTAAAGTAATGTCACCATGTAGTATGTAGAAAGTATTGTAGTGTATCAAAAGTGTTGAAATTTAATGCTTATTTTTTTCAAATTCAAAAAGACAACTTTATATTTAAAATGTTGTGTCATACATAATTACAATTTTTCAAAAAGATTCCCCCTTCATCTAGCTATCTCAGCTACACTAAAACATCCCATGAAATCTAAAGACCCAAATGTCTTGAAAAAGAAGTTACCCTCAAAAGTCACGACTACTTACCATCATATTAAATTAAGACTTTGCTCGAGTAGTCAAAACTCAGATATGTACATCACGTAAATTACCATGCAATGTGAAGTGTGAACATGTTGAAATTTAACATTTATTTTTGTTTCTCTAAATTTTCAATATAAATATATAAACAAATTTATCTATTCATTTTGTTAGGTTTGGTTCATTTCTCTATGTTTTTAGAAACTAAGAGAACATTGTCTACAAATATTAATGTAAATATGAATTTACAATATTTATAATTTTAAGTATGATATTGGTCTATATTCAAATATCAAAAAACGTTATAAGAACACTTTTAGGTTAGTTTGTAGTTTAGTTAGATATTGTTTTTCAACATAGAAGTGTTTTTCTTAGACTGGTTTGTCCACTATGTTTCATGAGTTCATGTGAATGTTGACGAAACATGACCTTTTTTTAGTCCTATTTTAAATTGTGATGAATGTTTTTACTTTGATGAATAATAATTATAACAATAAATATAGAGATATTAAATATAAATAAGATATTAAATAAAAAGATAACAAAAGCATAAATAAGCTAATTACTAAGGGATTGTCCATGAGATGTAGAACAGTTGGTGGTGGGGTATGGTTAAGATGCCCCCTAAGCGAAAAGGTTGTCGGTTCTAATCCCACGGATACCAAAAAAATTCAACCATGCTAAGTGTTGGTGCTTTTTTTCATTGAAAAGGTACTTAAAGTACTTATTATTTAGAAAAGTCTCCGTCATTTTTTATTTAATCAAAATGATTAAATGCACTAAAATTTCTTCTAGTGGATAGTTTTTATATAAAAATTATCAATCTAGTAAATTTCTTAACTAAATTCAATAAATATTTATTCTTAACAATCTTGATAAAAAAATATTGATCAAAACCTTATAAAATTTTATGGAAAAAAATATTAGAAATTATCAAAACCTTATAAAATATTAGGGAAAACATATTAGAGGAGAACCCTCTCGTAACCAAAAAAAGACAAGAAACACCGTAATTGATTTCTGAGTGTACAAGTTAGAGACACAATGCAAACAAGTAAAGGGCCAATGCAAGCAAGTAGAGGACCAAGTAAAGCATGTTATTGAAGATAAAACGAAATTGAAAGTTGAAATAACACACACTCATGATAGCATTAGATGAGATATTAAAGAAAACTATGATACATTAAAATAAAAAGTAACGACGACCACTGAGTAGGCCATAAAACAAATCAGGGATGCATTGAAGTAAGAATTAAAACACCTTTGATATTCATTGACTAACATTAAACCATCAATTTTATGACAGTGACACCACAATTAGTGTTACATGGGAAGACCAGATGCGACTTGAAAATTTCAATTAGGTGGAGAAACCAGTCAAAGAATATCATTTTAATGTTCCTGATGAAAGCATGGGAGAAGGCTAGTTAAGGCCATATTTTAAATTTTGAAATACTTTGTAATGGTTTGTAAATGCATCCTTCTTGGTGGTAAGTTTTTTCCTTTGTACTCCCATAAAATAGCCCATTATTATAGAGGCAAGATACTAGTAGATAGTTGGTTTGATACTACTCTTTTCAATTTTGTTAAACTGTATGTATATAACTCTATACTATCAACAAGATTTTTTACCTCCAAGGTGTCTAGTTAGGTCGCATCCTCCTTTTTTAAAAATCAATACAAGTATATATTTTTGTTTAAGAAAAAACATTAAACCATCAAACTCATATAGAAACAGTTGACTACTAAGTCAAACCATGGATATATTTTTTGTCATTCCCCAACACAATACCACTCTACATAAATCCACCAATATTTTGGTATCCATTGAGGACCAAACTAGAGTTATCAATATTTGATGGGGATGAAAAGTATTGTGTAGCGTAGTTTAACAAGGCAGAGGACAACCTTGGCATATAGAATATAGGAAAATTTCAAGAAAATGTCCAACACACTTCCATGTATATTGAGAGAAATACATACAATTGGTACATGTGGTGGAAAGGGTCAATCTTTTCATATAACTAGGATACTTCCAAAAATGACTTTTTAAAAAGATTCCAAGGTATTCTAGAGGACATTTTTTCTAAATTTACTCACTTTATTATGACAAAAAGGTAATGTGGATGAATCCACATATGAATGGGAATAACTAACCACGTGAGTACATGGGCTATAAAAAAATAAACTAGCCCAACCCTATTTAAAATTTGTTTTTATACAGTTTTTTTATTATAGCATCATTTAACATGCCATTTTAATTTTTTACAGCTTTCTTATAAAATTTTATGTTGTGAACTTGAAGAATAGTAAAGAAGATGAAATATCATCAAATATTCTTGTTAACATGTATACACAAGTAAGGAGCAATCTAATAAAGTAATGAGGATGTGAGGATCTGGATTATCTTTTTTGAACGCATGTTTGGTGTACCCCACCTCGATCCAATTGTGTGTGGGCATAGAAGAGGGGGTGAAAGTTCATAGCTCTTATGTAAAGTTCAGAGCTGATGTATATATAAGAGGAAATTTTGCTGGAAATGAATCATTTCCCTTCCGTGTGTATAAAATCTTACAATTGATAGTAGTTTTTTTTATTTAATAATTATTTTTTTAATATTTAATATTTTTTTAATTATTATGTAAGATTGATGCTTCACATTTTACATTCATGACTTTACAGGGTCAAAGCTCCATTGAAATAAACAAAATTAGCCAAGTGTACAACGTTTCTATCAAATCATATTAATTAATATTTACAATATAATCACGATGACCACAACGCATGGAAGCTGTTGAACATCATGACAGCTGTACAGTTTAGTGGACAAATCTCTTGCTCCCATCAACAAGCAGAGATAGATCACTTAGGATCACTTAGTTATCTCCAGCACAGCTCAGAAAATATAGTTATCTCTTTATGAAGGTGGCATTATATAACTAGCATACCTCTAAAGCTGGGAAATGAAAGAACTTCAATGTGTCTCAAAAAATGAGAGAAAGTTGTGTGTATATAATATAATTTGCATAAGGTACATCATTTTTCCTATCAACAATTAGGGTAGGTCTTCTTATCATCTCATGTATTGAAGATCATTGAATGGCCAATTAAAGTTGAGAGGTGAAAAAATATTTTATTTCAAGTTTTTAATATCCCAAGTCAATTTTCGTATTGAATATCAATAGTATATAGTAAGGATGTCCATTGGTAGCTTCTTGTTTAATTTTCATGATTTAATGGATGCAGAAAGGGGGCACAAGTTTTGATACACTTAAAAATTCCATTGAATTTCTTTTTATCTTTTCTCTTCGCACATAATTACATGACCAAAACATACACGTAGATCCCAATAACACTTGACTGCTATCATGAAGGGTGGTTCTCCTATTCTACTTTAAAAGAAAAGGCTAATTGGTAGCTCTAGTATCCCATCATAACTTTGTTGAGTATTAAGATAATCCAACCGCTGTTGTGAAACTGGCCATCTTAGAGATAAATGCTCTTCTGTTCGTTACGGTCGATCCCTTATTCTTGGCTTTGTTGACTCTAAAGCTCCACCTGAACCTCAGTATGGTGATACATCACCTCTTGTATCCTCTGGGGATACTACTTCTCTAGAACCTTCATCGGTTTCACCTCTTGGAGGAACTTCACCCAAACAACCGTTGGATCCTTCTTCTCTCTTGGAACGTTATAACTCTAATGCTATCTTAGGTGAACTATCCTCTACTTATTTACAGAATTTACAGGCTTTAGAAAATAGAGCTAGGCCTATTTCGGACTTGACATCTTTGGATCCTTCTCCATCCCCTCTTCCTTTGGTAACTGCTTCTCCATCAGAAAACCTTACTGATTCTCATGTGAATTCTTTAGTTTCCTCCCAGCTCCCCTTGAATCATCATGTACCTTCCTCGTATATTTCCCCTCCTCCCCATACGATGGAAGAATATCCACCTTTATCTAGATCTCCATCCCCTGTACTTGAAAAATATCCACACAGTCCTACTTCCTCACCTTCTTTTAATGATCCTTCTCTTTTGAAAGCACTTGACATTTTTTATGATAAATATCCCCTTTATCCTTCCACTCGCCCTTTGGAATCCATCAGATTTGAAAATGTCACGATCTAGAAATCCAGAAAAAACAAGACCTTGGAAGCTACAGCGTCCTCAGGTACTTCAGGTCTCTATACCCCATTATCTGCTCGTTTAAAAAATGTTGCAAGATCACACCACTCATCTCAAGTTCTTAGAGCAAAGTCACATGTTCACCAGGTAGACTCATGAAAATTATCTCAATGAACATCCGTGGGTTCGGGGGTCTCACCAAACAAAGAGCCCTTTCTTCTCTCTTCTCCTTGCTAAATCTGGATTTGATACTTATCCAAGAAACTAAGTGTGACTTATGTTCGGCTCTCTTACACTTCTCTAAGATAAAACCAGGCTAGGAATTTTGTGCCTTGGAGTCTCAGGGACTTTTTGGGGGTCTGCTCACTACCTGGAACCCACACTTCACTCAGAGTAAAGCCTTCAATCCTTCGCTAGTATTTTGATCAAATCCATAATCAAAGGGTTGGACTCTACCATTAATATACTTAACTGCTATGGACCCTACACCAATAGGGTCCACTTCCAGGACAAAGTAGTAGCTAGAGGAATTTTAGACTTACCCAATCTTATCCTAGCCGGTGATCTTAACTTTACGATTACTGCTTCTAAGATATGGGGAGATAAATCTCGTCTAGATCACTTATGCCATTATTTTTCATATTTTTTGAACAGTTCCAATCTGGTTGATCTTGCTCCTCTAAAACTTGGACCTACTTGAACGAATGGAAGACTTGGATCTGAGGGTATTAGTAAGCGTATTGACAGATTTCTTGCATCTATCCATCTGATACCTTTCTTGAATGACTTTAAGTCTTGGATGAATGCCTTAGAAGTCTCTGATCATTTTCCCATTTGTTTGGAATGGCACAATACTCCTCATTGTCATATCTACCCTTTCAAATTCAATAGGGCTTGGTTGATGGAAAAGGACTTCTCTGAGATTGTGTATACATCCTAGAACTCCCAGCCCTTGGTTTTCTATATGGACCCTATGACTTCACTTACCTTTAAACTTAAAAGACTGAAAGCCAATGTTAGAGCCTGGGAAAAAGAGATGAAACAAACTAAAGCCAAATCTTTGGTGAAGATAGATCGGGATCTAAACACTCTATTGACCTCATAGGCTTTAGGTATCCTTTCTGTATTTGAGTCCTCACAACTGTCCTCACTTAAGGCTAAAAAAGACACTTTGCTGACTTAGCAGATTCTGACCTGGAAACTTAAAAGTAGAATCGATTGGCAAAAGGAGGGGGATGCAAACACTAAATTATTTTGCTCCTTTGCTTCAGCCCGAAGGGCCTCCAATTCTATCCGGGTTCTTTGTAACCAACAAGGTGAGATGACTGAGAATGATGCTCAGCTCAAAACACTTGGGGCTACACACTTCTTTGACCTCTTCTCCTAACCAATATTGAAGATCAATTGAAAGTTGTTAGGCTTTACCCTACTATGGTCTCAGAGGAGGATAAAGAACTTTTTCTTTCAGATATCACTCTCCCTGAGATAGAAAGTATACTTAAAGGTTTCAAAAAGGACAAGAGTCATGGTCCTGATGGTTGGCCTATAGAATTCTACCTACTTTTTATTTATCTCATTGCTCTTGATATTCTCCAAGCCGTGGAGCATTCTAGAAAATAAGGTAGGGTATCCGGCTCTTTAAATTCTACTTTTATTACTCTCATTCCAAAGATTGATAAGCCAACCTCCTTCTCTGACTTTAGGCCTATATCACTCTGCAATATTGTTTACAAAGTTATCTCTAAACTTGCAGAAATCAGGCTTAAACGTATCCTTGACAAGGCCATATCCTAGAATCTGTTTGGATTCCTTCATAACAGGAAGATTGTGGAGCCTATTGGCATCACACAAGAAGTACTACATACTGCAAAAATTGAAAAGAGGTAGTTATTTATTCTGAAGCTAGACCTTGTTAGAGCCTTTGATAGGGTTAATTGGACCTTCCTCCTGCTGGTACTTCTTCAGATTGGTATACCAGTCCTGGGTGTGAACTGGATCATGGGTTGTGTGGAGTCTAGTAACTTGGTTGTACTCATTAATGGTATCCCCACAAATTTTTTCCCTTGTACAAGAGGTATCAGACAGAGATGTCCCCTTAATGTCCCCTTTCTCCGTTACTTTTTATTCTGACTATTGAAAGTATCAACGTACTGGTTAATCAGGCTCATCTTGAGGGTCATATTCAGGGTATAAAAGTTTCTTCTTATTTGTATCTGACCCATTTACTATTTGTATATGATGTATTGTTGTTTGGAGTAGGGACTATTGAAGAATGGCAACAATTTAAGATACTTCTAGATCTCTTCTGCTCAGCAACAGGCATGAGCATTAGTAAAGCTGCCCTCTTTTCTGTATAATGAAGTTGAACTGAGCACTAGAGAATTTGTGTAAGAAATCCTTCCATATAAAATGGTACCATTATCTGAGGGGTTCAAGTATTTGGGATTCTATCTGAATCCTATGGGATATCATTCAAATGATTGGCGTTGGCTACTAAATAAATTTGATGAATGAATCAGTAACTGGTCCTACCGTCTATTGAGTCTGGGAGGTTGATTGATACTGGTCAAAGATGTATTGACAGGGTTGGCGGTATTCTAGCTTACACTGGAAAGGATGCCACAATCTATTTTGAACTTTCTTAGGCGTGCTATATTTAACTTTTTGTGGGGGAGTACTTCTGGAAAATCAAAGAACCATTTAGTGGATTGGTACCTAATCTCCAGACCCTATGAGATAGGTGGATGGAACATACTAATCCTGGAATGGTTCAGCAAGGATCTCAGACTCAAATGCCTTTGGTTGGTACAGCAGGGTAATGGTATTTGGTCCACAATCATTTCCTTCAAATATTTAAAAAACAAATATGTAGCTTATTGGATACGTTCTCGCTCCTTCTTGATTAAGGGCACATCACATATCTGGAATGGTTTTGTTAGAACATTAATGTGGTTAATGAGTTGGATGGGATGGAGCGTTGGGAATGAAAAGGACATTAAGATTGGAGTGGATCCAATTGCTGGTTCTAGCTCTGTATATACCTACCTGAGGATCTCAGATTGTATTTGTAGGACTACGACATTTCTTCACTGGTTGATGCACATATCATTGGCTCAATTTATATCTCACAATAATATTGGCTCTCAACAGAGGAACTTGAATTGAATGGGGACCAGAAGGCTATATGGAATACTTATATAGGGGGGGCTCACACATGGATGCATTTGACTGTCAGGAAAAAGAGACTCTTTGGTATGGATCTATGATAAACACTTGGGACAAGTGACTGCACATCAGGCATATGAATGTATTGCTCATTATCACTATTAGGATTCACCGAAAAAAATATTGGTCAACATGTGGAAATACAATTTACCTTTGAAAGTTATTGGGTTTGTTTGGCTCTGCATGCACAATGAGGATTAATACCTGGGACAGTTTGCTCAAAAAGGGTTGGATAGGTTTGAACCAATGTAGTTTATGTAAGTGTGATGCAGAAATAGTCAACCACCTTTTTGTTCATTGTAGATTTACAAAGGATATCATCTTGGGTCTCAGTTTGCTTCTACATCGTGCCATTAATTGGAATGAACCCACATATCTCCTCAATGTTATAAAATGGACCAGGACTGAAAGAGAGATGACGTATCTTCCCTTCCTCATGACTTGGCAGATTTGGCTTCTGAGGAATAGAGTAATATTCGAGGACCTTTGTCCATCATCAAATCTTACTATCCACATTATTAAAGAACGACTTTCAAAACACAAAGTGAAAGTACACACAAGGACACCTATAAATTTATTTGGCTTATCTTTGGTATATGACTTTTCTATTGGTTTTTTTTATGGAGCCTCAGCCTTAAGTAAGGGTGGTGTAGGAATACACCTTAGGATTAATGAGGACCATTACTTCTTCCTTAAACTTGGATGTTGCCTGAGCACAAATACACAGTCAGAGCTTCTTGCTCTTTGGGTACTTCTCAGCTTTTCAAAGCACATTGGGCTCCCATACTTGCATATCAGAGGGGACTCTTCAACTATTATCAATTGGTTCAATGGATTAGCTTCCTTGGAGAGTCTTGAATTGGCTGGTTGGTGTAAGGAGATTTCGAATCTCAGATCTTACTTTACCCTTCTGAAATCAACTCATGTTTTCAGAGAATTCAACCTTTACAGGCGGATCGTCTCTCTAGGGAGGCACTCCATATTTCAGCTGGGCTACTAGAATACATGGAATATATTGAGGGAACATGCATAGAGCATGGCTCAGCACAACTCTTTTGAGCTATTATCTCACTTTATGTGACTGTTTTTTTTCAGAATATCATCTCTGATGATTGAATTGACTAGTGCTATTTTGATTTTTGCTTTCCTACTGATTGCCTCCTCAGATTTATCGATCTGCCAGAAGTAGACTGATGTTGATTGGGATGATTCGGGATGGGAATCAGAAGTACATATATGTCTGATGTAACCAATGGATACACTATGTTGATGCTTCTTTTGCTTGATCCCCTATGTGTGTTTTGGAAGTAGTACATCCAAGTTGTGAAAGGTTGTTTTGATGAAGTTGTTCTCTTTGCTGAGATGTAATATTTTGCTGATGAACAAAGATTTCCTTTGATTCATATGAATATCAAGGAAATGATATTTTTCTCGTGGAAAAAAAACTTAGTTGACTTCCGGCATGAAGGGTGGTTTTCCTATTCTATTTTAAAAGAAAAAGGCTAATTGGTAGCCCTAGTATCCCATAATAACTTTGTTGGGTTCATTGTTTTCCACTTATAAAAATACATTTATAACATAAGGGAGTTCCAAATACCATCAATTATACTTTAATATTTTAAATCTCATTTATTTTATCCTTGAAAAAATTAAAATATAAATCTCTTGTCTTTTTATTGAAACAAAATTTCAATTATGTTATGAAAAAAATAAAATATAAATTATGTGTCTTCTTCTTGAAACAAATATTCAATTAGGTAAGAACCCAAAGATTTAATAGAATAATAAAAACAATCTATGTTTGCTTATAATATTTTGATTTAGAGTTATAAAAAACAAATTTTATATGTAAGAGAAATTTTAAGTTAATGTGGATGTAAAAGAAATCTTAATTATTATGGATTTATGAGCTATATTATCATTCCATTCAACACAAGGTGTGTGAACATAAATATCAGCTATTTTATCACAAAGAAATGTGTCTATCTAGAGGGACACATGTAAGATGTTTAGGGTCATCCACAAAATGGTTTGGGTATACTATTACTCATATAAAAAGAAGGGAACATGCTAAATATGCTTTTAAGTAATAGGATTTAATTATGAGTTTACACAAAATTTCACAAAATAAATATTTAAGAAAAAAAAAAGTATTTTACATATTATTTTAATTTGAAATGAGGTAAGAATTATGTTAAATTAGCAAATGTGAACATGGCACAAGTTGAATTTAGTTTTTTTTTTTAAATTAACATTCAAATTTATTAATCAAAATCAACCTTTTTCTTTTATTTTTATTTTTTAAATTATTTTACATCTTTTACAATTACTGATTATTTAATAAATAATTATTTTATTTTAAAAATAATAAAACATAATAATTAATCAACATTCATACTCTCAAATATAAAGTATCACGTGTCTATTTACAATTAATTTAATTTATAATATATAAAAAATTAAAAAAATAAAAACATAATTTTATTACTATAATTTTTTTATACTTAGAAAAAATTGCAACTACATGTCTTTTTATCTTTTTAACGGATCTCAGATGCCTCACCATATTGAGTTGACCTTTGGAAAAAAAAAACCTAGCTAGCAAGGCACTCACCCTGTTTATTCCCATAATTTACATTACATTGTATTTAACCTCAACAAAACAAAAAAAAACAAATCATGACAAGAAAAAAAAACACAAATCATAGCATTTTCAACCAAAATAGACTAAGTATCAAATTCCTTAATTACCAAGTAACAACAACATAGACTAATAATTACTTTCCTTGCGATGGGGTCATACAACTTGTATGCTTTTGTGTCTTCAAAATAGCCAACAAAAATACATTTTTGTCCCTTCTTGTCTAACTTCTTTTTTAACTCATCTCACACATGAGCATATGCGACAACCAAAAACTTTTAAATGAGAAACACTATGATTCATACATGTCCATGCTTCTTGATGAACCTTGTTCTTCACGCTCTTTGTTGGACATCGATTCATAATGTATACAACAGTTGTGACTACTTCAGTGCAATATTCATTTGGAAAATGCTTGGCTACCATCATGCTACGCGCCACTTCCATAATGGTTTTGTTCTTTCATTCTGTGACACCGTTCTGCTGAGGTGCATATCGCGTAGTGAATTGCTTCTATATGCCATGAGTTTTGTAGAAATTTAGAAATTCATTTGAAACATATTCACTGCCTCTGTTCGTCCTTAATATTTTGATGCGGTGACAACTCTCGTTCTCCACGAGTGCCTTGAACTGTTGAAAACAACTAAATGCATCGGATTTATGTTTTAAAAAATATACCCATGTTTTTCTTGAGTGGTCATCAATAAAAGTAAGAAAATACTTGCAGCCACCAATGGACGTTGTGTGCATTGGACCACAAATATCAGAATGCATGATCTGAAGTGGTGTGTGTGCTTTGTATGACTTTCCAACTGGAAAATTTTCTCTATGTTGCTTGCCAAAAATGTATCCTTCACAAACTCTGTTTGGTTTGTTAATGAATGGAAATCCCTTTACCATATTCTTTGTGTGTAGTAGCTTTAACCCACCAAAATTCAGATGTCCAAATCTGAAATGCCATAGCGAGGAATCATCCTGAACTTCTGTTTGAAATGCAGCCTAAAAATCAGCATTGTCATTTTCTTTCTTGTCGTAGTGAACAACTTATTCTTTACTTTCTTCCTTGAATGTAGCTTCTGTATTGTATGGAAATATCTCCAATGGAAACAAGCGATTGCTTGTCATTGGAACTCTTACTATCAGTTGGTTGCTTGGACGTATATCTTTAATCACACAATGATTGTCTTCCATGTAAACTCTGTATTCTTTCTGTATTAGTTGTCCGATACTCAGTAATTATGTTTTAGACCTTCGACGTGATAAACATTACACATATACTTATGCTCCCCCTGTTTTGTTAGAATACTACCATTACCTTTTCTCAAAATAGTGACTAGGACATTATTTCTAAGTGTAACATCAGTTTGAACTGACTTATCTAGACTGGAAAATAAATTTAAATTACCAGTCATATGATTGCAGCGGCCTGAATCGAAATACCATATGTCACATGGACTTTCTTGGATGGTATTGCATTCAATTGGGGATGCGCATGCCATCAACATTGTGCTCAACGACATGTTGGTGTTCGTCGACTTATTTTGGCTTTTCTTTCCTTGGTCATATTGCTGAACTTACTGCATTCATATGCATAATGAACAAATTTTTTGCACTAAAGAAATTGAATCTTTGATTTATCAAACCTATGACCACTTGGATGACTTGGGTTTTGATTCTTACATCTACCGGCAACATCTGCAAGAGTACTGCTACGTCCTCCTCTTGAGAAGTTTCTTCCTCTACCTTTGGAATTATTTCTCCCCCTGCCTCTTCCATGGCTTATAGATGATTGTGCTGAAAATGCACCTTCCAATGATGTTTGTGTTCGATTGAGCCTCTGTTGATGATTGATTAGTGAATATTGCAGCTCAACAATGGTAAATGTTGTCATGTTTGTTTGTTCTTCCAACGTCACAACCAAGGATTCAAATCTTGGGCGAAGACTTCTGAGAATTTTCTCAACCACCCTTTGGTCTATTATAGTTTCTCCATGAGATTTCAGTTGATTTATCAAACCAACAACTCTAGTATAAAATGAGTCTATTGACTTTGAATCTTTCATGGATAGATATTCAAAATCTCTTCTGAGAATTTGCAGCTTTGAAGTCTTTACCTTGTCCAAACCTTGATAGGTTATCCCCAACGTGTCCCATCCCTGCTTTGAGGTAATTGTTGCTGCTACTCTTGGGAGTATGATTTCATGCATGGCTTGATGTATATACAACAGAGCTTTTCCATCTTTCTTTCTTTGTTCCCTCAGGACATCGTTCTTGGCTTCTGAGAGATTATTGTATGTCGCTTGATATGTTGGTTCTGCATAACCATTTTGGACAATATCCCAAACATCTTGACCTCTAAACAAAGCCTTCATTGTTAGAGACCAATATTCATAATTTTTTCCTATAAAAATCGGAGTTTGTAAACTCAACATATTTGACCCCGAAGTAGAAGGCATTTTAATTTTTAATTTTTAACTTTCCTTAGAAACCTACTTTTTTCCTTTTAGGACAAGATTTCTTTCCTAAAATAACAATGATACCAGATCTTGGGAAAAACAGTGGCTACGGAAATTAACTTGAGTTACCGCATGCAGCAAAACCTTTGTTTTTTCCTTTTCAGTTTTTCAAATCTTGCGAGAAAATTTACTGCGCGATGGAATTACTGCACAGAGTTACTGTGCTATGACAGAGTTACTGCTACGGAGTAAGTGCGTGGAATTTTCACCTCGACACAGTTTTACTTTGGCCTCCACGAGATTTTAGTGCGACATGAATTTGGTGCGACCAACTCATGTGCGACCAAGTTTTCACAACCTTATATTTCCTAGTCTAAGGACTTAGGATTATGAAAAACACTTTTCACTGGGGTAACCTAGGATTAATTGCATGAAACAACTATATTGTGACTCACTCACAATATCATATAAGAAAATAATAAACAATATTTGTGTGGAACCTCTCTGCGTAAAATCTAGAACTTAACACAGTGAAATAATTATGGATTCTTTGTGTCTTTCACTCACAGCAAATGTAAACAACATTCACTCAGGTAAATATGGAGAAGATATGAAGCTAACTAGAACTTGCATTAAACCATAAACTTAAGGATTTATATTTATTGTGACGGCATAACGAAACTTACAATCATAAATACAAACTTGGTAGAAACACATAAGCTTGAGCTTCAAACTCTTCACTCAGTTTTTCTTCTTCTTCTTCTTTGCACTTCTCTTCTCTATTCTATTCTGCTTGTCTATTCTATTTTCAGATTTACAATTTCCTTCTTAATATACAAAATTTTTGCTGACTAAAGGACTTAACATTAAAGACTGTAATTACTCTCTACCTAGAAACTTAGCTTCAACAACTAAATTCTACTGTGTTATATACGAGAGATCTAAACTCTTTATCATGGAAGAATCTCTCACACTTTCCGACCTGCTATAGACTCCAATAGAGTAGGCTGATGTGATTATGGATCAGCAAGTAATTAATATTTCCAACAAAAATTTAAGTTGTTGCATGTAGTGGAAGAACGAGGGAGAGGGATTATTCTAGAAACTAATTGCACAAGGTTTCCAACAAAAATTTAAGTTGCTGCATGCAGTGGAAGAACGAGGAAGAGGGATTATTCTAGAAACTAATTGCATAAGGAATAGATTCGTTCGTTCGATGATGGGTATGATATCGTATTTTCTGAAAATGTGTCTAAAGCAGCAATTATTTCTTTACAGTCCAATCGATTGTCTGCTCCAAGCCGTCGTCAGTTTGGGTTTGATCCAGAAAGATGCCTGCATCAACCATAGATATTTACAGGGTTTGTAGTGGATGCACATGTAGTGTAGCTCCTATCCTTTCTTGGATTCCTGGATGCGAGGGACACTTACACACCTGTGTGACACCTGCACGAGAAATAGCAGTAACTGACGAAGACATAGAAATAAATACAAAACAACAAGGGCAGCTTCTCATTGGCCATTATGAAAAATTGACTAGTGTGGTAACCTTAATAACACCTTTGGTATAATAATGAATTCTTCATTCTTTACAGGTGGCCAAGGGAAAGAATGAAGGTAAGCTCTGTTTATGTTTTCTTTATTTTGTGAACTTTTTTCTCTTTTTGTAATGGCCGCAAATGTGCTAAATATTATGCTCTATGAATTTGCTTGGCTTGTAGCTAGGAATTGTGAATGATCACCGAGATCATATTATGGAGTTGGGATTGGGCATTCAATCAATAGGAAAGATTATGCTTTAAATGGAATAGTGGTTGACATTATTTCTGCATTGAAAGGAATTTATTTCTGCAATGAAATGAAATGGGAGAGGAGACTCATACTTACCTCGTGTGTATGCAGGGGGATTATTCCATAATCATTGTGGGTGGATGGTCAAGGCCATTCGCAGAGAGGGTCTTACTCCTCATTCATGGAAATATTACCTCTTTCTCTCTGTGGGGGAATCTTTCCAATGGTGGTGTTAGTGGCCAAGCTTTGTCACAGGTATCCATTTATATCCCATCTATTTCACAAGCCAATTTTCTAGAGATGCATCGAAAGAACCACCATTAATCATGGTTTAAATTTGCTATAAATTTGTACTGGTTTTAAGTATTTTACGCCATTATGAAAGTTTGTAATTCAAAGAGATTGATATGGCCAAGTGGGTGTTCAAATGGTTAACAATGTAAACTTCCCCTTGCAAAGTTTTCTTCAGTCTATTTGCTCTTGTATCATAAATATCATAACCTAATTGATTACCGTAGATCTATGACCGCGTGTACTCACTGGTTAACAATGCTATCTCTTACAATACTGCCACACTCATTCCTCTTCAATTCTTTCAAATAAGAACCTCACCAAATGCAAATACCATACGTTTGTGAAGCAATCTGTGATGATGCATGCGATGGCTGGAAATGAGTCTTTGCCTCCATCAGCAGTAGGGATGCTACTGCGAAGGAGGTTCTCTAAAGCGGTGCTCAATTTTTGCAGTGCAAGAACATACTTGCCCATGCTTCAGTTGTCACGGTATTCTGGCGGTAAGCCATCGGGTATACACATATCAAATCGGATTTTCCAAACTCCTTGATCCAACTCATGACCGGGATCGCCTCTGGAAAGATGAAAAATAAGACAATTTGTGTTTTGTGCAGACACTGTAACCATACGTTTATGGATCCATTCAGTGTTTAATGTGATGAAAAACCCTTGCGTACCCAGGATCTGCGCCTAATTCATAAGAGTTAACATTATTTTGCGCAGGGAAAGGCACAATCACTGCGTGCAAATCACAACCCAAGTTATCGTTGTGAATACTCGACATATTTCTATCCATCTTCCTTCGATTTCTTCCTTAACTGAAAACAATGCTCTTCTCATGAATTCAAAGACATATTTATCGTTCCATGCTACAATGGTGAGTATTCATTTGTTTCATAGTGAATAATCATGGATAGATTAGAGTCACCGGTTTCCGCTTTGAGTTGTGGTTCAACACAATTAACTAGGTTTTAGTTCGGTGAGGGAATAAGTCTTCTTTGCAATGTTCTGTCGTAAATATTAGTTTTGAGATTCCAATATATATATATATATATATATATATACCATATTCAAAATCAAAATCAAAATCAAAAGAAAAATATCAAATACAAATAAATAACAAGTCTCCCATAGGGACACAAAATTTAGAGGTAACTTCTGAAAAGACTTGTTTAAAGGTTTGGGACAGCAGTTAAATTTCAGTATTGCAAATCATCCAGAAATGGATAGGTAAGTTGGAAGACTACCTACACTTAGTGGAATTTGCATCTAATAATAATTTCCAAGTTTCTGCAGGTATGAGTCCTTTGAAATACTATATGGACATAAGTGTAATACTCCGATCTCATGGAGTAGTCCAATTGATAGATTAATGTTAGTACCCGATTTATTAAAAAATATGGAACTAACCATTAAACATGTACAACAAAAATTGAAGGCTGCCTATGACATGAAGAAAAATTATGTTGATTTAAAAACAAATCCTAGAGAGTTCCAGGTGCATGATCATGTGTATTTAAAGGTAAACAACAAGAAAAATTCGTTGAGACTCCAAAAGTATTCAAAATTGCCACCCAGATATTGTAGGATATTTGAAATTTTACCTAAAGAAGGGTCGGTTGCATGTCAGTTAGCCCTACCACCCAACATTAAAATGCATAATGTGTTTCACATTTCTATATTAAGAAGATATGTCCATGATTATTCTCATGTGATTGTTTGGAATGTAATCCAAGTGGAACATGAAGGAGAGTTCCAAGTGGGTCCAGAGTGCATTCTCGACAGGAGAGACCTTTTACTCTGGAACCACACCATCGGACAAGTAAAGGTGAAATGGAAGCCTCGTAGTCCATAAGAATCTACTTAGGATATGGAAAGTAATATGGGGGAGGCATATACAAACTTAGTTCAAGAGGATGAAATGGTAGAATAAAAATAGAAATCTTATAACACTGAGGACGATGTTATCCTTTAAGGGGAGGTGTACGTAATACCCATCGAAATAATTATTATTATTAATTCTTCTGGAAAAATACTTTATCATTATTTTTATTATTTTATTATTTTTGATAGAAAAGTCAAGAATAAAACATTTTTTAATAAAAACATTTTTATTAATAGAATAGTTGAATGAGGGACAAAAGTGGATATAGTTGTTAAAGAGTGTTTGCTGACTCATAAGAGGAAAATACAAGTGGAAAAAGTCACTGAGTGAGAACTCAAGATGCAGGAGGAATCATCCCAAAAAATGAGGTCACAACTCCCAATTGAATACTAAAGAGTAGGAGGCTCATAAATGACCAAGTCCTAGGAAAAATACTATATATTAGCATGTCCATGAGCAGAAGGATGCTAGCATTGGACGAGTATTAAAATATGTGAATGCAAGAGATGGCGCATTGAAGGATTTTTATCTTGTGGTTCAACGAACATGCTCGATGGTTCTAGAGCAAGTGACTTGGATGCTCTGAGAGTTGGTTGGGAGGAACAACTTCTCCACTTTTGTTTTCCCAGCATCAGTGCCATGTTCATACTTTATGTTTTAAATTTTGTAGAATATGTTTAAATCTTAGATCTGAAGAAGATTAATGTTAAATCTAGTTTTTTTTTAGTTAGCTTACTAATGTTATACTTGAATCCTGCACCTAATGGTTTGAAATCATCTGTTTCTAAAAATGTATCGTGTATTCCTACAATTAATTGTATATTTCTTGTTTCTATCGATTTTCCCTAAATCTTTTCTTAATTTGCATTTACGAAATTAAAATGTCAATTGAATCTATAATTCATGTTTATAGTATAGACCTGCATTATTCAATGAACATGAATGGAATCCACTTAAAATAATATTCATACTAATTCCTACATGAAATAATAGTATTAGGCTATAATCTATATTTTATAATATAGATCTATAGTATTTAGTGTATACAAATAGAACCCACTTAAATAATATTAATATTATTACCACTCATAAGATTCAAGACAAAGTATTTGAATCGAAGAATATATACACATCTAATCATGAAAAAGAAATGATACTATCTAGAGTATCCACACACAAGAATAATTAACTTAACCCCTAAACAAAACCCATAATCAAGTAAAATTTTAAATGATCCCCTTTGCAAGATTACAGAGATCGAGAATCGAGTCTGTTTAGGGTATATACTTAATAGTCCTTTGATAATAAATTGTAATATAACTATGGAATCATTGTTCCAAGTATTCGCAAAACCAAACCCACGGATCGAAGATCTCATTGTTTTAAATATCCACTAAGCATGCATAAGATAATAGAAAAGTTGAATGAAATATTTTACTAACTGATATACTAGATTTCATAACTACATGCACGACGTTGAAAGCATAATCATAAAACCGATATCGTTACCATTAACACTTGAGTTTTCACACATCAAGATCTTGACTTTTAGTTAATATATCATGGACCCTATGGGTCGTATTCAAATAAACACAAAAAGTACCACAACTAAAGGATTGTAATTCCACAACGTGGCTACACTAAAATTTATACAGAGGCATAGCCTCGATCAAGTATGAACCAGATTCACAATACATTATAGAGATTGTGAGATCAAGTCCCTTAAAGGTAAGTACTTAGAATATAGTTTGTTGTAAATAAAAACTAAATCAAACACCAATAGAATTGCAGGTATAAATTATCAACTATATTTCAGAAGTAAAACATTGTAGGATAACTCCCGCATTGTTTAGTTAAACTCTGAGGTTATATAAAAATACCAAACGTTATAAATTGTATGGGAATAAGACCTGTCAAGGGCACCCAAACCCTATTAGGGTATAAAATAAATTATTATATCACATTACATTTCCATGGTATGGCTAGAGAGACGACACAAAATCAAGAAGGGTTTCATAAATACATTTGCAAAGGTTCAACCAAAAACACTTATCTTGTTAACCATTGCAGTTACCAAAGGATCCCTTGCGACCTCTTCCCAGCATGACGTGCAACCACGATTTAGTTGGGACAACATGGACAATCGTTAAAAGAAATTAAAAACAAAACCGATTTTAAACTAGGGTCGAAGTACAGACTTACCTGTGCATTTGGAAAAGTAGGCCTAGGAGGAGGTGAACATGTTGCCTCCCTCTACAGTGCTCATACCTACAAATAGCCATTTGTAAACAATTTAACATCATTTGTAATTGTATTTTAAAAAACCCAATTTTTAAACTCAAATAGGTTTACAACCTTACCTCGTCATTTTGGCAAGGAGGCCTAGGGGTCGGCTCCTCCAAGCACCCTTATCCCTCCGCATCCTGCATTCACAATGGTACATATTAGTGGAATAAAACTGAAACTATCCTTTACAAACCAATGAATTGCGGGATGAAAATACCTAGTCGATCTTACCTGCTGGAGAAGACTATTTGTTCGTGGTTCAGAAGCTTCGACGGGCTTGTCGGATCTTTGAAATGGTTGTAAAACCATCGAGGAATACTAGGAAGCACTTGTCACCTTGTAAAGAACCGGAACAAAACACCATTAACACTGTGGAAACCAAGTAGGAACAACACATAACAACCATGACATGTTTTAGTGTGAGCCAGAAGTACCATTTATTGCATGGTTGAATCATTACAAAAATCAAATCATTGCAAATCCAAAACCATGGATATCGTTTAATTTCCAACCGTATTCATAAGATTCAAGACAAAGTATTTGAATAGAAGAATATATACACTTCTAATCATGAAAAAGAAATGATACTATCTAGAGTATCCACACACAAGAATAATTAACTTAACCCCTAAACAAAACCCATAATCAAGTAAAATTTTAAATGATCCCCTTAGCAAGATTACAGAGATCGAGAATCGATTCTATTTAGGGTATATACTTAATAGTCCTTTGATAATAAATTGTAATATAACTATGGAATCATTGTTCCAAGTATTCGCAAAACCAAACCCACGGATCGAAGATCTCATTGTTTTAAATATCCACTAAGCATGTGCAAGATAATAGAAAAGTTGAATGAAATATTTTACTAACTGATATACTAGATTTCTTAACTACATGCACGACGTTGAAAGCATAATCATAAAACCGATATCGTTACCATTAATAGTTGAGTTTTCACACATCAAGATCTTGACTTTTAGTTAATATATCATGGACCATATGGGTCGTATTCAAATAAACACAAGAAGTACCACAACTAAATGATCGTAATTCCACAAAGTGGCTACACTAAAATTTATACAGAGGCATAGCCTCAATCAAGTATGAACCAGATTCACAATAAATTATAGAGATTGTGAGATCAAGTCCTTAAAGGTAAGTACTTAGAATAAAGTTTGTTGCAAATAAAAACTAAATCAAACACCAATAGAATTGCAAGTATAAATTATCAACTATATTTCAGAAGTAAAACATTGTAGGATAACTCCCGCATTGTTTAGTTAAACTCTGAGGTTATATAAAAATACCAAACGTTATAAATTGTATGGGAATAAGACCTGTCAAGGGCACCCAAACCCTATTAGGGTATAAACTAAATTATTATATCACATTACATTTCCATGGTATGGCTAGAGAGACGACACAAAATCAAGAAGGGTTTCGTAAATACATTTACAAAGGTTCAACCAAAAACACTTATCTTGTTAACCATTGTAGTTACCAAAGGATCCCTTGCGACCTCTTCCCAGCATGACATGCAACCACGATTTAGTTGGGACAACATGGACAATCGTTAAAAGAAATTAAAAACAAAACCAATTTTAAACTACGGTCGAAGTACAGACTTACCTGTGCATTTGGAAAAGTAGGCCTAGGAGGAGGTGAACATGTTTCCACCCTCTACAGTGCTCATACCTGCAAATAGCCATTTGTAAACAATTTAACATCATTTGTAATTGTATTTTAAAAAACCCAATTTTTAAACTCAAATAGGTTTACAACCTTACCTCGTCATTTTGGCAAGGAGGCCTAGGGGTCGGCTCCTCCAAGCACCTTTATCCCTCTGCATCCTACATTCACAATGGTACATATTAGTGGAATAAAACTGAAACTATCCTTTACAAACCAATGAATTGCGGGATGAAAATACCTAGTCGATCTTACCTACTGGAGAAGACTATTTGTTCGTGGTTCAGAAGCTTCGATGGGCTTGTTGGATCTTTGAAATGGTTGTAAAACCATCGAGGAATACTAGGAAGAACTTGTCACCTTGTAAAGAACCGGAACAAAACACCATTAACACTGTGGAAACCAAGTAGGAGCAACACATAACAACTATGACATGTTTTAGTGTGAACCAGAAGTACCATTTATTGCATGGTTGAATCATTACAAAAATCAAATCATTGCAAATCCAAAACCATGGATATCGTTTAATTTCCAACCGTATGACCTACTCCTTGGAACATCAGAGCATAAAAAACCTTATAACTTGTCAAACCATCCTTTTCATTGAACACCACACCTTGGATCATGTTATATATATGCTAGAACCTTCATGGCGTTAGGACTTTGGTTTGTAATGCCATCGTGGGTAATGCCAAGGTCCATACCCATTTCCATTATAACCATAATATATATGCATAATACAAGATCTTCGAACCGATGCTTATACCTTAGTGCTAGGTTAGGCCAAGGTCTTGGAAACATTTTTAATCATAGCATAAATCTATGTGTTCAAAACATAAAAACTATATTGCATGCATAGTTGGGTTTATGTATTGTAATCCATAAATAATTGTTAAAACCATAGGATATAGAATTTACACCATAAACTTGAAGGGACATAAAGAAATGCATTAAGACCAAACCATGTAGGATCATTCCAACAAAATAATATGTAATCCCTCACTTTTTATTAATATCAAGAGGTCACTGTATGGAGAACCATACACTTACAAACCCTAAGCTTCTCACACTTAGGGGTAGCCATTTACACCCATAGCATAAACTATGGAATGGCCAAGGCCTTAAAAATAATGTAATTGATGGACTAAGTCAAGACATGAACAGTCTCCCATGCCTTAGGCTAGTGCATCCTATCATAAAGATAAATAATTAAATAAACAAGTATAAGCAATGCACATCACCTGTGTGATCATGGTTGAATGTTCAAGAAAGAATTAGTCATTGAAATCATGAGCAAAATCTGTCGTAACCAACAGAACAAAGATATTAAAAAGAAAAATAGAAGTAAAACATAGAATTCTGCTAAGTAAATGTAAAAGTAATGCATGTAAAAAAAATACCATTTTTCAAGTGTGTTACAACCTTTTTTATTATTACTCTTTATATACCACCATATAAAATGTATTTAAAATAATGTTTATTTTAAATTTAAACTCATATTCAAACAAATAGAAAAATATAAATATCTTTGAATTGTGGAATGGTAAGATATCGTTGATTTTGTTTCATTATCATATTACACTATTTAAAAAATTTTGTTAGCTCAACTTTTCAATTGAAGATTTTTGACACATTGTCGATGTTGTTGTATTATTGAAGAGAATATACTTAAATTTTAAATAGCTATGTTATATGGTAATGAATGTATTTTTTTATTTTTAAAGTTTTGAAATTAATTAAAATGTATTTTTAAATTACAAAGTTTAAAAATATTTAATTGAGTTGTGTTTTTAACATGATTTTTTTACTTTTTCAAAAAGGTAAGAAATTGTTAAGTTGTAAAAACAAACACACACATGAAATATAAAATAAAACAATAGTTTTTTTTAGTAAATCTCTTGCAAATGAAATAAACTATATTTATATAGTACAAAGCAAACTTATAACACATCTATAATTGCAAATGAAATAAACTATATTTCTATATTACAAAGCAAACTTATAAGATATCTATAATTATACATAAATTTTAGTTATATAGAGAGAGTTTTTTTAGGATTAAGTCTACTAAATTGTATTGGGTAATGAGAGAGAACTTAGTTAAGAGAACAATAAGGAAAACAATATTGTAGATATCTATTTACAATATATGACTTTAAGTGTGATATTAATATATTTTAAGTGGTATTAGCTTATAAACACATAATTTAGAGGTAACAACTATGGATTAAATTATTATTAGTAGCTCTCAATTATAATTTAATTGTCAAAACATGTGCATTCCTCCTCTAAAATACAAATTACATTTTAAAGTAAAAAGTAGGTAAGAATGGTCATAGATGCTCATTACAAAGTAGAATAACACTTTAATATTAGGGTATTTGAAATCAAATAACCTACTTCTATCTAGACTTCAAAATAAAATCAAATAGACTTACAATTTTTAAATAAGTCTACCATGTATTATTTAGAAAGTTTTTAGTCTTCAGAACTTGGTGAGAATGATGTACATTTTCAATGTGAATATGCAAAATCAAATATACTTACATTTTTATAGTAATGTCAGCATGTAGTATGAAGAAATGTATTGTAGTGTATCAAAAGTGTTGAAATTTAATGCTTATTTTTTTCAAATTCAAAAAGACAACTTTATATTATAAAATGTTGTGTCATACATAATTAAAATTTTCCAAAAAGATTCCCCCTTTGTCTAGCTATCTCAGCTACACTATAACATCCCAAGAAATATAAAGACCCAAATGTCTTGAAAAATATGTTACCCTCAAAAGTCACAACTACTTACCATCATATTAAATTAAGACTTTGCTCGAGTAGTAAAAACTCATATATGCACCTCACATAAATTACCATGCAATGTGAAGTGTGAACATGTTGAAATTTAACATTTATTTTTGTTTCTCTAAATTTTCAATATAAATATAGAAAACAAATTTATTTATTCATTTAGTTAGGTTTGGTTCATTTCTCTATGTTTTCAGAAACTAAGAGAACATTGTCTACAAATATTAATGTAAATATGAATTTACAATATTTATGATTTTAAGTATGATATTGGGCTATATTCAAATATCAAAAAAAGTTGTAAGAACACTTTTAGGTTAGTTTGGAGTTTAGTTAGATATTGTTTTTCAACATAAAAGTGTTTTTCTTAGACTAGTTTGTCCACTATATTTCACGAGTTTGTGTGAATGTTGACGAAAAATGACCTTTTTTAGTCCTATTTGAAATTGTCATGAATGTTTTTACTTTTATGAATAATAATTATAACAATAAATATAGAGATATTAAATATAAATAAGATATTAAATAAAAAGATAACAAAAGCATAAATAAGCTAATTACCAAGGGATTATCCATGAGATGTAGAACAGTTGGTGGTGGGGTATGGTGAAGACACCCCCTAAGCGGAAAGGTTGTCGGTTCTAATCCCGTGGATACCAAAAAAATTCAACCATGCTAAGTGTTGGTGCTTTTTTTCATTGAAAAGGTACTTAAAGTGCTTATTATTTAGAAAAGTCTTCGTCATTTTTTATTTAATCAAAATGATTAAATGCACTAAAATTTCTTCTAGTGGATCCGATAAATTTGTTTTAAATGCACTAAGAATATTCTTTCTAGATCCAATAAATTTTTTTATTGGACTTGGTAAATCATTTTTACTAAACCCAATAATATATTTACTAGTTTTTATATAAAAATTATCAATCTAGTAAATTTCTTAACTAAATTCAATAAATATTTATTCTTAACAATCTTGATAAAAAAATATTTATCAAAACCGATAGAGAACATATCAAAGATGAGATCAACCATTTAGAGCGAGTCTTTGAGGACAATGGATACAGTGGAAAACAATTTAGGAAGGTAGTAGCCTCTGTAATTAAACCTAGGGGATGCAAAACAAAGGACAATGATAAAGACACCAATATTAGCAAAGTCTCTCTCCCTTACATAAAAGGCACCACGGACAAACTAGCCAAAACCCTAAAAAGGCACAAAATCCAGGTGGTCTTCACACCCCCCAATACCATTAGAAACTTGGTAGACTCACTCAAAGACCCGATAGAACCTAAAGCTTACAAAGGTGTTTACTGCATTCCTTGCTCTTGTAATCAACTGTATATAGGTGAAACCGGTCGCTCAATGGAGACGAGACTCAAAGAACACAGCGCGGACCTCAGACATAATAGATACAAAAAGTCTGCCATTGCAGAACACGCGTTCATGACTGGTCATCACATTTTCCTCGAAAATGCAAAAGTCATAGCAAGGGAAGACAACCTAGTCAAACGGAAAATTAGGGAGAAAATTGAGATTAACCTCAATGAGAATTGTCTCAACAGAGATGATGGCGCCAAGATTAGTGATTCTTGGAAACCATTACTCCACTCCTTACATACTAAAGAAAACCAATTATATTGATTGGCCCCAATGCTTTCTCCTCCTGTCGTCTTAAAGCCCTTCCTTTTTTGGTTTTTGTTTCCCCCTTGGTGTTAGTTTGCCTTCCTCGGTTTAGCCCTCCGTTAGGTTTCCTCTTAATTTTAGAAATTTGAAACCTTAAACCGAGGTTCCTTGGTTTGTTTCTTCCTAAAACCCCCCTCCTAGTTAAAAATTTAAAAGTGAAGTTAAAAATTTTTAATTAAAAATTTAAAAAGTGTAGTTAAATTTTTTTTTAAAACTTAACAAATTAAAAATTTGATCAAAACTTTAAAACAAAATTTACCTCCTAGAAAATTTTGTTAGTTCTTGGACAAACAAATTTTTTTATTAAACTTTAAGCAACCTTTTAAAAATTAAAAATTAACTTTAAAAATTGTCTTAAAAATATTAACCTTTAATAAAAATTTAATTAACTTTTAAAAATTTAAAAATTCAAATCTTTAATTCAAAAAAAATTTTAAAATTATATTCTATAATTAAAAATTTAAAAACTTTATTAAAATGATAATTTTCATTATTTAAAACTTTATAATTATAATAAAAGCTTCAATTGATTAATTATTTCATTACATTATAAATTATAATTATAAAATTATAATTATAACTTATAACTTCTTTTTAGTTTGAAAACCTTTTTTTTTATAATTTTAAAATTATAATTATAAATTTTTATTCTCTATATAATTACATTAATAAGTAAAGTCGGAAACCCTAAAACCTTGAAAACTTCTAAATTTAATTATTTATAAACTACTACTAACCGACCTCTTCGAGTTTTTCAAAAGAACAAGTATAAATTTACCTTTTGGGCGACTTATCTCTCACCATAAGCTTCGAGTTCTCCTGATGATGATCCCAGAGTAGGGGTCGAAACGTCGAGACCTTCAAACTCTCCAACGCAGCTTCCTTCGTTATAATTATCCGACTGCGTAATGACCACCTTTAAACATATATAATTTTATGGAAAAAATTATTAGAACTTATGAGAACCTTATAAAATATTAGGGAAAACATATTAGAGGAGAACCCTCTCGTAACCAAAAAAAGACAAGAAAGACCATAGTTGATTTCAAAGTCTACAAGTTAGAGACACAATGCAAACAAGTAAAGGGCCAATGCAAGCAGGTAGAGGACCAAGTGAAGCATGTTATTGGAGATAAAACGAAATTGAAAGTTGAAATAACACACACTCATGATAGCATTAGATGAAATATTAAAGAAAACTATGATACATTAAAATAAAAAGTAACGACGACAACTGAGTAGGCCATAAAAAAATCAGGGATGCATCGAAGTAAGAATTAAAACACCTTTGATATTCATTGACTAACATTAAACCATCAATTTTATGACAGTGACACCACAATCAATGTTGCAGGGGAAGACCAGATGCGGTTTGAAAATGTCAAAGAATATCATTTTAATGTTCCTGATGAAAGCATCGGAGAAGGCTAGTTAAGGCCATATTTTAAATTTTGAAATACTTTGTAATGGTTTGTAAATGCATCCTTCTTGGTGGTAAGTTTTGTCCTTTTGTTGAGGCCTGGAAATTCGCAGGAAACAACAACAAGGGATTCTCCCCAATCAACGTTCCCAACTAGCCCATGACTGTTTGGTGTAGGGAATCCATCCGGTTTGCGGTCCAGCTACCGTATGTCAAGTAACAAAAACAAAGGGATTTATTGATTGTGGCCCGGTCCACCGTATATATTTTTGTATTTTTTACTTTAAGTATGATATGCAAGTGGCTATCTAAGATATAGATTGATAAAGAATGCAAGGAGTGGTTACAATGTGATGCGCAGGTTCTTACCTCTCGTCTTAGACTCTCTCACATCTGAATCACACACAACTAGAAAAACAACACTAACTAAGTTGTCCCTAGGGAGCAAGATATTAATTCATGCGTAATGTAATACTATTCACATGTTAAGATAAATCACAGATATCTATTCTTAGAATCAAAACAAATAAACATGAATAAAGATATACACGACAAGATAGCTCATCAACCGTTAAAACCTCCATTACTCATAGTGGAAATTATCACAGAATAAACCATAGAACATTCAAATAAGAACATGGGTTCAGAAAGTTAGAACACTCCCACAGTTAATGAAACACATTTGAAAACGAAATAGTTCCCCTTCAACATTGTTCATTTTATCACAATTGAACATTCGACACAGCACCTTCTCCAACAGGCAAAATTTGTAATTTATTATTGTAAAACGAAGTAGTTCCTCTTACAACAAATGGTTCACAAGTTTCTCCAAGGAAAAAGCCCTCCTTCCTTCTAATTCTCCTATATTTATAAAAAATAGCAAAACCCTTGGGTTGCCCCTCCCGGGTGACCTTTGGGCTCCCCAAACCATTTAATCTCACAATTTTGTCCTTTTGTGAGTGCTCATGATTCATATATAATGCGTTACATTTTAGATTTAGGCTTATGAGTATTTCATAAAACGGGACCAGCTCGGTAACTGATGAACCTTTTCCAAACCTCGGCCTCTGTTGCTATCGATTCTGCTTTGTCTTTTATTTGTCCTTTTTAAGATCTCGTTGATCTCAGAACATCTCTGCCTATCACTTTTCAGCCAACTTCCTTCTACTTTGTCCTTCAGCTATGTCTTCTTTGTAGAAGTAATCTGAAGAATCTTCTAAGTCCGTCTGCAGTTAACACGCATGAAATATAAAATAAAACAATAGTTTTTTTTAGTAAATCTCTTGCAAATGAAATAAACTATATTTATATAGTATGAAGCAAACTTATAAGACATCTATAATTGCAAATGAAATAAACTATATTTCTATATTACAAAGCAAACTTATAAGATATCTATAATTATACATAAATTTTAGTTATATATAGAGAGTTTTTTTAGGATTAAGTAGAGTAAATTGTATTGGGTAATGAGAGAGCACTTAGTTAAGAGAACAATAAGGAAAACAATATTGTAGATATATATTTACAATATATGACTTTAAGTGTGATATTAATATATTTTAAGTGGTATTAGCTTATAAACACATTATTTAGAGGTAAGAACTATGGATTAAATTATTATTAGTAGCTCTCAATTATAATTTAATGGTCAAAACATGTGCATTCCTCCTCCAAAATACAACTTACATTTTAAAGTAAAAAGTAGGTCAGAATGGTCGTAGATGCTCATTACAAAGTAGAATAACACTTTAATATTAGGGTATTTTAAATCAAATAATCTACTTCTATGTAGACTTCAAAATCAAATCAAGTAGACTTACAATTTTTAAATAAGTCTACCATGTATTATTTAGAAAGTTTTTAGTCTTCAGAACTTGTTGAGAATGATGTACCTTTCCAATGTGAATATACAAAATCAAATATACTTATATCTTTAAAGTAATGTCACCATGTAGTATGTAGAAAGTATTGTAGTGTATCAAAAGTGTTGAAATTTAATGCTTATTTTTTTCAAATTCAAAAAGACAACTTTATATTATAAAATGTTGTGTCATACATAATTACAACTTTCCAAAAAGATTCCCCCTTAGTCTAGCTATCTCAGCTACACTAAAACATCCCAAGAAATCTAAAGGCCCAAATGTCTTGAAAAAGAAGTTACCCTTAAAATTCACAACTAATTACCATCATATTAAATTAAGACTTTGCTCGAGTAGTCAAAACTCATATATGCACATCACATAAATTACCATGCAATGTGAAGTGTGAACATGTTGAAATTAAACATTTGTTTTTGTTTCTCTAAATTTTCAATATAAATATAGAAACAAATTTATCTAATCATTGAGTTAGGTTTGGTCATTTCTCTATGTTTTTGGAAACTAAGAGAACATTGTCTACAAATATTAATGTAAATATGAATTTACAATATTTATGATTTTAATTATAATATTGGTCTATATTTAAATATAACAAAACGTTGTAAGAACACTTTTAGGTTAGTTTGTAGTTTAGTTAGATATTGTTTTTCAACATAGAAGTGTTTTTCTTAGACTGGTTTGTCCACTATATTTCATGATTTTGTGTGAATGTAGATGAAACATGACTTTTTTTAGTCCTATTTTAAATTGTGATGAATGTTTTTACTTTTATGAATAATAATTATAACAATAAATATAGAGATATTAAATATAAATAAGATATTAAATAAAAAGATAACAAAAGCATAAATAAGCTAATTACCAAGGGATTATCCATGAGATGTAGAACAGTTGGTGGTGGGGTATGGTTAAGACGCCCCCTAAGCAGAAAGGTTGTCGGTTCTAATCCCGCGGATACCAAAAAAATTCAACCATGCTAAGTGTTTGTGCTTTTTTTCATTGAAAAGGTACTTAAAGTACTTATTATTTAGAAAAGTCTTTGTCATTTCTTATTTAATCAAAATGATTAAATGCACTAAAATTTCTTCTAGTGGATTCAATAAATTTGTTTTAAATGCACTAAGAATATTTTTACTAGATCCAATAAATTTGTTTATTGGACTTGGTAAATAATTTTTACTAAACCCAATAATATTTTTACTAGTTTTTATATAAAATTTATCAATCTAGTAAATTTCTTAACTAAATTCAATAAATATTTATTCTTAACAATCTTGATAAAAAAAATATTTATCAAAACCTTATAAAATTTAATGGAAAAAATATTAGGGAAACAATATTAGAGGAGAACCGTCTCGTAACCAAAAAAAGACAAGAAACACCGTAATTGATTTCAGAGTGTACAAGTTAGAGACACAATGCAAACAAGTAAAGGGCCAATGCAAGCAAGTAGAGGACCAAGTAAAGCATGTTATTGAAGATAAAAATGAAATTGAAAGTTGAAATAACACACACTCATGATAGCATTAGATGAGATATTAAAGAAAACTATGATACATTAAAATAAAAAGTAACGAAGACCACTGAGTAGGCCATAAAAAAAACGAGGGATGCATTGACGTAAGAATTAAAACACCTTTGATATTCATTGACTAACATTAAACCATCAATTTTATGACAGTGACACTACAATTAGTGTTACAGGGGAAGACCAGATGCAGTTTGAAAATGTCAATTAGGGGGAGAAACCAGTCAAAGAATATCATTTTAATGTTCCTAATGAAAGCATTGGAGAAGTCTAGTTAAGGCCATATTTTAAATTTTGAAATACTTTGTAATGGTTTGTAAATGCATCCTTATTGGTGGTAAGTTTTTTCCTTTGTACTCCCATAGAATAGCCCATTATTATAGAGCCAGGATACTAGTAGATAGTTGGTTTGATACCACTCTTTTCAATTTTGTGAAACTATATGTATATAACTCCATACTATCAACACGATTTTTTATCGCCAAGATGTCTAGTTAGGTCGCATCCTCCTTTTTTATAAATCAATACAAGTATATATTTTTGTTTAAAAAAAACATTAAACCATCAAATTCATATAGAAACAATTGACTACTAAGTCAAACCATGGATAGATTTTTTTTCATTCCCCAACACAATACCACTCTACATAAATCCACCAATATTTAGGTATCCATTGAGGACCAAACTAGAGTTATCAATATTTGATGGGGATGAAAAGTATTGTGTAGCCTAGTTTAACAAGGCAGAGGACAACCTTGACATATAGGATATAGGAAAATTTCAAGAAAAGTTCCAACACACTTCCATGTATATTGAGAGAAATACATACAATTGGAACACGTGGTGGAAAGGGTCTATCTTTTCATATAACTAGGATACTTCCAAAAATGACTTTTTAAAAAGATTGCAAGGTATTCTAGAGGACGTTTTTTCTCAATTTACTCACTTTATTATGACAAAAAGGTAATGTGGATGAATGCACATATGAATGGGAAGAACTAACCACGTGAGTACATGGGCTATCAAAAAATAAACTAGCCCAACCCTATGTAGGAAGGCTAAAGCCACACATCTAAAATGAGTTAAAAATGGATCACATTTTATCCATGGAAAAAGTAAGGCTTAAGAAAAAAGATGTAGAATCCAAACTTGAAAATTAATTAGAATGGCGTTTCCCTCAAAGTTTGGAGCGCATAGGAGTATAGTAGGATTATGTTGGTAAGTGTACACCAAGATCTAAATGATATTGTTCAGATTGCATAAAATCACCAGGCATAAGAATACCACCCTTCATCATTGTACTTTGTCTACAAATCTATGATTCTGATGGTGAGTAGGATGGATACATTGAGCTTCTCCAATTGAGAGCAAGTTCAAGTAGCATGATAAGTTGCATTTATTGTATTTTATATTAGTTGTATTCTCTATTTTTCTCCTGCATTCCTTCATCACATCTTGAGTTTTTTTGTTTTTTTTTTTTAACTAGGGGAATCGACAAATGGGGCTGGGCTGGTACTCGTGTGACACAGGGTCCAGGGATCCATTCCCGCTACCACTATAACCCTAGTTTCCCCACACCCACCAAAAGACATGGGACACAGGTAAACCCAGGTGGGATTGATCTCATGACCTCCAATTTACAACAAGTGACTTCATAACTACAGAACCACCAATGAGCCACACCCGTGTGGGATTTCATCACATCTTGAGTTATTGTAGCAAATGTAATTCATTTAATTCAACACTTTCCAGTCGTGGCATCCACACGCTACAAGTATAAAAAGGTACCACAAATTTATATTGATTTTATTGTTGACAAAAATTGGTATAAACCTTGTAAATAAGCAAATTCTCCGAGAAATATACCATGTGAGAATAGAGCATGCATTAACAATAATTGCATAAATGACAAGACAAATAAGGATAAAGTGGATGTTACATTGTTCCATAATGGCTATTGAAGTTCTAGGAGGATTTAATGAATCCAATAAAGATATCTCATGTTTCAAGACTATCACGTTTTCTCCAAGTCTTAGAGGAACTAGAACCATTATTTCAAATCCAACATTTACCTTAAATAGAACCCTCCCGAAAGTTAAGAGGGAAGTAACGGGAATAGCATATGGAATGTTCGGGATATTAGCGGGCTTGGAATATTTAGAGGATATATGGAATGATATAGAGCTTGGTCTTGATGTTTTATGTCAATGCCATTAAACTATTGGTTCAATGTTCATTGACTTTTTTTTATAATTGGCTTGAGTGTTTTCTTGCATGAATGCATAATATCCTACTATTTAATTAATGTATGCTACCGATTAGTATCTATAATAGACATTTATATGTCTCATCACATGAAAAAAATAGCATAGTAAATGTGTCATTAAGAGGAGGTGGATTAAGAAGATACTTTCAAATCATTTTCACATTGGTAGTTATAATAGTGGATTCCTATATGTGAGGGTTATTGAAATTTCTAAGCAGGGAAATGGGTTATAAGATACAACCATCATTCAGTTAAGAAATGGTTGGAGATATGTATAATAAAGTAACCTATAGATTAGGTAGGTATGTTGTGGAATGTTGAGTATTTCCTATCTGAAATAGGAAAAAGTGATGCTTTAAACTTGTATATGTTGGTATTGTGGATTGTATGATGTAAACACTAAGAATATTTAAGAATTATTTCAATATGTGTTTACATTATTGGTGAGCAACTATGTGGAGAAAAAAATGAGAGAAGTTATTAGATAAAAATTTCTAGTATAGACGTTTCTATGAGGTTTTTACTTTCAAGAATCAAGAATATACTTCCTACTTGTATAATTGGTGGTTGTTTGGGAGATCTAGTCTTCCTCTTTATTGAGTTGAGAGGTGCTTTACAACTTAGTATGAGGGATATCTTGTAACATTTGTCGATATTATGTTGACAAAAAATAATATTGTCGAGTATGGGAGAGATGTTGCAACGATTGTTACTAACAAAATAAAAAAAAATAAAAAAATTAATTATTCGCCAAAATAACAACCTAATATGGGGAAGATGTTGTAATGTTCCTACCTAACAAAACAGTAAAAAGTTAAAATTTTAATGTTCCACAAAATAAATGTTTCCCTTGCACATTGTCTTAAAACCATGTGCAAGGCCTCCTAAACAACCCATGGTTTTATTGTACATGGTTTAGGAGGGCCTTTCAAGTGGTTTTAAAACCATGTGAAAGGCCTCCTAAACAACCTATGGTTTTATTGTACATGGTTTAGGAGGGCCTTGCAAATGGTTTTAAAACCATGTGCAAGGCCTCCTAAACAACCCATGGTTTTATTGAACCGTGGTTTAGGAGGGCCTTGAAAATGGTTCTAAGACCATGTGCAAGGCCTCCTAAACAAACCATGGTTTTAAGAGGGCTTTGCACATGGTTTTAAAACCATGTATGGGGGAGATGTTGTAATGTTCATTTCTACTAGTGGGTCTATTAGTTGTTATTGTGCACCTTATTCTCCTATATATAGGAAGGGGATATTTTCATTTCAATTATCATTGTATATTTTCTTTCTAATGTACTTAGTACAGTGTGTAAGGAGGTTCCTAACTCCATGAGGATTTTTATTCATCTCTATTATTCATTATTAAGGCATGGATTACTTTCTTTCGGTCTATTTCTGTTATTTTTATGTTATTTCTAGGAATTGGTAACATAACATTTGGTATCAAAGCTCTTTCCTCCTCATTGTTTTCTTCAAAACGAGCCATCTTGGAATTTTCTCTATAAGTTGTTTTCTACAAGGATTTAGATAGAGAGGTTAAAAAACTCACCTCTAAAAAAAACCTAGATATCTTTGATCCAAAATTCATGTCCTAAGACATTACGAATTCAGAAATAATATCATTTGAAGATAGGGTTTTTTACTACTCCAAAAACTAGTCTAAAATAGGTATTCTGGTAAAAAGGTCATATCTGGGGATTCGAGATTCAAATTGAGTGATACGTATTGAATCATAAAGAAGACAGACCAAGGTATATTTGGTATGTTTTTCATCCTTAGATACAAAATATTAGAAACATGGAATATCGTACTATTTCTCTCTTCTGAAATGACAAAAAATAAGAACTTTTGGGAGATTTGCAATAACATTTTGTTGGCATATCCAAATTAGGTCATATTTGTAGCATCAAAAAGAGGACCCATCACACTACCACAAGCCATATTTTTAGACCTAGAGGAGTTGAATTCACATATTTAACTTAGCTCCAACTTGGCCACTAAACAATCTCCCAATTAGGGTTTGAAAAATGTACGACATTTTCAATTTGAATAAATTTGAGTAGAAGGATCTATTTTGGTGAACCCTAGGGTTTGATATCTATTTTATAGTACAAAATGTCTCCCAATGGAAGTGAATAAAATCACACTCCACTCAAACAACCATAGGATTCATCCCTGACATTCAATGAAAGTGAAAACATATATTTTAGGGTGTCCAAGTCGGAAGATATGATTAAAGGGATGGATACTAAAAATGATCTCAAGCGGATGACCGGTAAAGAATATGTTCAAGGCTTGACAGAACTGGTAAATATTAGTTTTATTCCTCATTCATCTACTTAAGAAGAGGATAAAGAGGAAAAAGGGAACTTATTCCAGTCACGTATTGCGGAAATTGAAAACTAATTGGAGAACAAGAAGTTTGAGACGCATAAATTTGATGATTCACTACATCATCATGGTTTCAAATCAGTTCCAATGAACTACTCTACACCCAAAAATGACATGACAAGGCTTGATGGAAATGATCCAATAAATTTGATATTCCAGATGGAGCAATTATTTGATCTACACCAAGTGTAAACCTTGCAAAAAGTAACTATTGCATCCTTATATTTAAAGCTTGATGAATTTGTATGGTATCAATGGCTTTGTGACCATGAAAAGTACTCTATTATCTCTTCACCAATATTCATAGAGGAATTGATTGCACATTACGGGGATATAAATAATAACACCTTCTTTAGCTAGTTGGAAAATCTCAAACTAAAAGGTCTAGTTATAGAACACATCAAGCAGTTTCAGAAGCTAAGTCTCAAAGTGAAGAATATTGCATAAGATAATTTATTGGATCTCTTTATTGGAACCTTGTAGGATAACATTCAACATGAGGTGCATCTCTTCGAACCACCATCCTTGGAGAAGGATTTTATGATGGAAAGGAAGGTTGAAAGTAAAAATATGGTTGTGGACACTAGAAATACCACTTCCAACACATACAGAGAGAATGACGCTCCTTCTTCTAACCCACATCAAAGGTTAAGACCTCAACAACTATAGGAAAGAAGAGAGAAAGTTCTACGCTTCAATTGTGACAACAAGTATAGTAAGGGACATAAGTGTGGAGAAAATAAATTATTCTACATAGAATGTAAAGAGGAAGAACAAAATGCACAAGATCCAATGCAAGGGCACAAACTAGAAGTGATTACTCACACCATATCTTATCATACTTTTGTTGAAATTAGCACTCCTCAAAATCTCAAGATCAAAGGATACATTAATAATAAAAGGGTAACAATGTTTATTGATTCTCATAGTACTCATAATTTCATTCCATATAAAGAAGCCAAAAATATCAATTGCTTTGTATATCCAACACCATAATTTTAAGTAATGATTGCAGATGGAGGAACCATCAATTGCTCAGGGAAATCACATAATATCAATATTACTACGGGGGAATATGTATTTAATAGTCCCATGATTTCTATCCCAATGAGTGGTGTTGATGTTGTATTAGGGGTTCGTTGGTTAAAATTATTGGGAACGGTGGCTTTTAATTTTCAGAACTTTTTCATGAAATTTTCATAGGAAGGAAAATAACTTGTGTTAAATGGTATCAAAAGGAAACCAAGCAAGGTAATCAACTCTAATGGTATGAAAAAATTGTTAAAGAAAGGATAACAAGGTGTAATTACATTGTTATGCTCACAAGATGTTCAAACATATAAGGCTCCTACTTCCCAAGATTTCCAAAGGTTCCTTAATAAGCCTTCAAAGGTATTTGAAGATATTCCAAAAGTCTTCCACCTGTTCAAGATGTTCGAGATATGGACCATGCTATTCACCTAATTCCATGAAGAGTTCCTTCTAGCATTAAACCTTACAGATACCCCTATTTCCAAAAGAATGAAATGGAGCATATCGTTTAAGGAGTCGCAGGAAAATCTACAATTCAAGCCGTGGTAGATTGCATAGAGCACGAATAAGCAATTTTCCAAATCCTAAAGATGTCAAAAAATATGATGAAATGACACGCACATCAACATTATCGTCAAAGGAGTTTTGAAGAAGGTAAAACCATATAGGAACCTAATGAAATAATCGAAAAAAGGACGAAACCACTATAAAATCAAGCTATTACTGAGTACCTCATCAATTAGAAGAACTTATGAGTTGCATATTCGACATGGGAAGACGTGTCTTTCGTATAAATGCATCCACAATTACCCAAACGTTGAAGACAATGCTTGTTTGAAGGGGAGGGTCATGTTAAGCCATAAATGTTGGGCACATTTCCCCTATAGAGTGGCACATTACCCCTATATTGTGATGTATTACATATTATTATGTCGGTTAGGGTCCATTAGTGGGTCTATTAGTTTTTATTGTGCACCTTGGTCTCCTATGTATAAGAAGGAGATTTTTTCATTTTAGTCATCATTGTATCTTATATTTTCTTATGTACTTAGTACATTGTGTAAGGAGGTTCCTTCCTCGAAGAGGATTGATATTCATCTATGTTCTTCATTATTACTGCGTGGATTACTTTCTTCTTTTCTATTTCTATTATTTTTATGATATTTTGGGGACTTGGTTACATAACACTATTCTTATGGTTTCATGATGAACATCAATAGAAAAACAAAGAAGGTTCAACCTTGTAGTTTCCTTGTGCCCTAATAATTCCTTGCAATTTAGAATGCAAACAACATAAAGTTCATAATTCTTTTTTCTAAAAGGGATATTCAATATTCAAATCGTGAGAATCAAAGTTTCAAGGAGTTACAAAAAACCATGTGAATCTTTATTGAAAAATCACTAAGGTTTGTAGATGTGTACATTACAAATATTATTTGTCTATATTGGACTACAATAAGAAGCTAATGGTTGGCTATATGTTTTTATGATATCAAGGTTTAGGGAGTGATGATGTATTCATTGCCCCTTTTTGAAGCTCTAGGATAAAACTAGAATCCATATTGATGATGTTGTATGTTATGGTCAATATTTTAGGGTTAGAGGTATTCCCTACCAAACAACCCTTTGGAAAGTGGGAAACAATTACTTCATGAGACATGAGACATTGGAGGTTAGAGACATAAATTTTGATTATCTAGCTTGGGTTTTAAGGCTAAGATAGAACTTTTCCAGTTTTTTAATGAGTCTCTTGCTTGAGCATGCTCTAAAAGAGCTTAAGAAAGCACAAGTGTAGGTTGCTACATGGATGGAATGGGTGGCCTATTCATGCAAGGTATTGCATAGAATCGAGAGAGTGTATAGAAGGAAAATGGGGTCCCCGTGGGATTCTTATTATGTGCATGGAGGATCACTTATAATAAACTATCTCATTTTTTCTCTGTGTAACTATGGTATAAGACCATGTCTTATTTTATTAATTAATTTATTAGGGTTGACTTAATATATATTTGTTCAGCTTCTACTTTACACAAGTCTTCTTTGTATTTCTATCATGGTAGTTATAAATGTGGAAATGAAGCATCCATTACATGAAGTTCCTCCATCATCCCTTCAGATCCATACATTTTCATCATCACTTTTAAAGTAGGATTTTCTTTTAATTATTGTTCATTTGTTGGATATTATTTGAATTACTTTTACACATTCATATAGGTTAAGTTTTTTGTCTTATATTTTCATTATCAAATTGAAATGTACTTAACATTTTGTTGCTTACAAATAAGTGCTACAAACTTATTTCTGAATATGATTATGCAAGTAAATAGTAAAAGAATATGGAGAAGCACTTGACCATGTCAATTGTAGCATCTTGATTGCACATAGTAGCCAAGTGCTAGTATGGAGGAGATGTTGTCACATAAGGTGCTCTACAACTCACTATGGAGGAGATGTTGTCACATATCTTAAGACATTATAGAATTAAAAAAATCATGTATATAAAATAAAAAAATTAAAACCAAATAAAAAATAATTTAAAATCGAATCCATGTTGACGAAAGTGTAGATGGAGGTAGTTGGGAGGAATGTCATTATACTTCCCACTTGGATTCAAGGAACAGAGGTGTTCATTTATACTTCCCACATGGGTTAAAGTTACGGAGAGAATGTGGTTATAATTCCCACTTAAATTGAAGTAATAGGGTTCAAGTAAGTGAGAATTTCTTTATTCTTTGTGACAATAGTAAAAAATAATTAACAATTTTTTAGACAAGCAAAATTTATTAAAAAAAATTATACATGCACAGCGTCACAAGTCACCATTAATAAATATATAGATTTTTTTAACCCAACCTAAATAACATAATATTAATAATCTTGTGTTTCAACCCTTAAGGTATTGAGGGACCAAGAACATTAACCACCCAATACCAACTGGACACCCATTTCAAAATTAAATAAATGCAAATTGTAAAAATTAATAGATTAAGTATTAATGGACAATTAAAACCCAATCCTAGGCGATACCATGTGGAGTATGTGGATAATGAGTTGTCCTAATCAGCACTAAAACCACAGTTGATCAAATTAAGAGGAAGTGGGGTTTGCGGTTTGTTCCTACCGCGAGAACACCAAAAAAATAGATCTGTTACAAGCAATATAAAAACCTATCTGCTGGAAAGGTGGTGGTCGTACACTATTCAGATTTGGAGTCTTCATTGCAGCTGGGAAGTTTGTGATCAGTCGAGGCTATCAACTTCTGATCGAAACTTCATAATGCTGGATCTGCTGCGTTTTCGCAGTTGTTTTTCACGAAATTCTGTACGTTTCTTGCACTAATTCAAATTTCGAAATAGTCTCACTCGTTTTTCTGTACGTCATTATAAGATTTGTAAATTCCTGGCATTGACTGGATTTAATGTTATTTGTGGTTTTCCTTTTGGCATTCACAGCTGCTTTTCCGTCGAGGCCATTGAAGGTACAGCAGCAGTGACTCTTCTAGAAAATGAAGAGAGGACGGGAGGATCGGCGAAGAGAATTGTGAGTTCTTTTATCTCCCTAACTTCATATGTTTGCAATGGCTTTGTTGGTCTAGTGAACTTCATGTGTTTGCAATGACTTTGTTTGTCTGAACGGAATTCCATGGAAAGCGCCAATTTTGTATTTTTCTTAGAAGATTGAGGTTAATCAGTTTCACGTTCAAACCATGCGTTTGCTGCTAAGGAAGATTGAGGTTAATCAGTTTCGCATTCAGTGATGTGATTTTGTAGAACCTTTCCCAGTTTTAGGGATCATGTGGATTTAATATAGTAAGCCTATTTAGTTACTCAATTCTCCATCTGTTTTATTATCTTTCTATCTTAATCAAGGGCATTCAATAATAAAATGGCAAAAGGATCAATTTTTTTCGTTTCCTGGTGAGGGATTGCTCAAGTAACGACACACAGTAGTATGCAGCATGTATTTCGGGACTGAAGCATATTTGATCAATTTTTTGGGTTTGCTAAAATCTTTAATATGGTCTAGATTTTCATTTTTTTTAACTATGGGAACAAGAGTATATCCAAGTAGCATGCAAGCTAGATATACCAATAACTTGTGACTTACAAGGGGCCATCCCTAAGGCCACATAAGTGAGCCTCTATCATAGGGGTTTCCTACTCTTCTAGCCTTATCACAACAGGCCAAGGAGCAACCCTACCCTTGCAAGTTTTGAACCTGTTTAATACTTTCCAAATTATTACCTTATCCAATGCAATGGCTAGGGCAAGAAATGGGTTTCTTGTGCTTATCAAGGGTATTTGTAATGCTAGGTGATTTACCCTAAACATTTTTTGGTCTTTCCTTTTGCTTCTCAATTTTGGATGTTTGCGAGTGATATTTGCTGGCATCCTTCTTGCCACTAGAACTTTAGAATAACTGCCATGCCACAGTCCTAGTGATGGATTGCAACAATAACAACACAGGTATATGGGGAATATTGTGGATGTGAAGTAGGGCCTGAAGCATATTTGATCAACATTTTGGGCTTTGCAGGATTTTGTATCTTTTTATCAGTCTTTAATGCTTGAATATCACTTTATGAAATGCAATGGGTAGGGAAAGAATTGGGTTTTCTGTGCTTATGAAAGGGTTGCATTTCTTAACCATCCATTGCATTTTCTTTTAATGGTAGGTGATTTACCCTAAACATTTTTAGGTTGTTCTGCATTCTGCTTCTCAATTTTGAGTGCTTGCATGAGTGATATTTGATAGCATTTTTGTTGCCATTGGAAATTCAGAATCACTAAGATGCCACAGTGGATTTTTCATGATTTCATAATTCATCTATTGTTTCTTTAAACTTTTCTTTATCCTACAATAGCCATTCCATATGGTATGTTTCCCTTTCAACTCGACATCTTAAAGAATTTTGAAGTCCTGGTTTAAAAAGGGACAGATTCCCAATATTTTGTCTATATAAAATTCAAATATGATGTAGTTTGTCTATATGTTTGATGAAACCGTGTTTTGGTCTATGCTGTGTACATAGGAGTTAGAGCAGATTCATTCATTCTTCAATATTTCTGCATCTTTGATGAGCTTATATATATTAGGAAAGTCAGAGCTGATTCTTTCATCTTAGGAAAGTCATAGCTCCCAGAGCTTATATATATTAGGATCAGGTGGCTTTAACATAGTAAGCGTGCTTAGATACTCAAACCCATCAGTTTTCTTGTTTTTGTTTTATAATCTTAAACAAGGGCATTCAACAGTAAAATGGAAAAGATTCCATTTCTTTGTTTCCAAGTGAGAGATTGCTCCAGTAAGGACATGGTAGCATGGTGCATTAATGGTTATGATTAGAAGCACAATAAAACACAAAAGTACACATTGAAAATTAATATTTATCCTCGAAACTTAATGTGGAAAATTAGCCATAATAAATCTATTGATATCCATCCTAAGGTTAAGGTATCCATTACCAGCTACACACAGGCCAACATTGGTCTCGTTAAGTACCTTACAATGGAGTTGTCTAAGCTTATAACTAGGATTTTCCATATGCACTACCCTAGACCAATAACATGGGGAAAAATAATCATCTTATTGTGGAGGCTTTAGTGCCACCCAGGATGGGCAGTAGGCAGTTGGATCTCAAGCAGCTTGAGATCCAAAGTCGGTTGCCCAGCCTTTGTCCGATTAAAGCCTGCTCAACAGACTGGTTATTGATAGCCAATAACATGGGCTACCAGTTACCATAGCCAAAAAATCAAGTACATTTGACTCTCTAACTTAGTCAAATCCATATATCATGTTTCTAGTAAATAATGTAGATGTAAAGTCTGGATTGAAGCATATTTGGTCAAATTTTTTGGCTCTGCTAGAATTTACATCAAATGCAACGGCTAGGGAAAGAAGTCGGTATTTTGTGCTTATGAAGGGTATGTATTTCATAAACATCTATTGGATTCTATTTGTAATGCTAGGTGATTTACCCTAAACATTTTTAGGTTGTTTTGCATCCTGCTTCTCAATTTTGGATGTTTGCCAATTATATTTGCTGGCATTCTTGTTTCCTTCGGAAGTTCATAATCACTACGATACGACATCTTAGTGATGGATTGCTCTATTAACAACATAGTAGAATTCTACATGTATCTTGGGAAATACTGTGGATATAAAGTCTTGATAGAAACATATTTGATCAACATTCTGGGCTTTGCCGGATTTTATATCCCTTTTATCATTGTCCTAAATGCTCAAATATTACCTTAGAAATGCAATGGCTAGGGAAAGAAAAAGTGGGTTTTGTGTGTTTATGAAAGGAACGCATTTCTTAACCATCAATTGCATTATTTTTGTAATGCTAGGTGATTTACCCACATTTTTTGGTTGTTCTGCATCTTGCTCAATTTTGAATGTTTGCAAGTGATATTTGCTAGCATTATTATTGTCACTTGAACTTCAGAATCACTAAGGTGCCACTCACTTTTTCATGTTTTCAAAATTCATCTATTGTTTCTAAGATCTATTGCCTTTATAACCTTTTCTTTTCTAATTGTTTTTATGTTATCCTATAATAGCCATTACATATCTTTTGTTTTCAATATCTATCTTAAAGAATTTTACTTCCTAGTTTAAAAAGGGACACGTTCCCAATATTTTGTCAATATAAAATTAAATATGATGTAGTTTGTCTATATGTTTGATGAAACTATGGTTTTGCTCTTGATTAATGTATCTTTCAGACATCTATTTTTGTAGGTCCAGTTCGTTTCTTCTTAATTGGTACTTCTAATTTCTTTTTTGCATCTTGTAAAAAAGGCATGATGGGTAGCCTACTTTTTTTTTGAAAGGCATGATGGGTAATCTACTTTTTTTTTGACCTTTTTTAATTGCTTTTGGATGATCTAATACAGCTCGGGACTGCATCAACCTTCTGAAGGATCATGGATGCTATCAACAAATGATGCTTTGGCATATCTCATGTTAGTAAAAGATATATTAAAGAACAATAGGGAAAAATATGACAAGTTTCTTGAGATCATAAAAGATTTCAAAGACCAAAGGTATGTTTCTCTTTTTATATATATAGGCATTATCAATCAATGAAACAAGTTATCTTTAGTCTTTTTCTTCATCAACTATAAATCATAATACTAAACACCATCAACTATAAATCCTAGTGCTAAGAACGAGCCTTATGAAATTTTGTTTTCTTCATCAACTATAATTATAAATCATAGTACTAAGGACCACTCTTATGACAATTTTTTTTGTTCATCATCAACTATAAATCATAGTACTAAGGACCACTCTTCTCGCAATTCTGCAGAGTTTCTATAGCTGGTGTTATAGCTCGGGTGAGAGATTTATTTAAAGGCCATCATTCTCTTATTTTGGGTTTTAATACCTTTCTGTCAGAAGGGTATGAAATTACAGATCCTCAGGAGCCACTACCAACAAGCACATAGTTAGTTCGGTTGAATCTAGCATTCAAATATGTTGACAAGATCAAGGTAATGCAGATGTCATATTAATTCTTTGACATTTGAAAGCTATGTTTTATTTACAAACTAATTTAAAGGGATCAGATGTGGTTTTGAAATGGTGAACTCGTATAGAAGACCTGTTTATAGCATATGGTTCAAAAATTTAAGGTTATGAGATTTTGAACTTACACTTTTAGTTTAACAATTTCAGACAAGGTTTCAAAATGATGAACTCGTATACAAGACCTTTGTGTACATACTAAGTATGTATCAGAAAAGGAAAAAATCAAACCTTGAAGTATATCGAGAGGTGCTTTCTTGGTTTGCAAAAATGGGAACATCAATATATTTTTATTTCTCGTTCTCCTAAGCTATGCAATTCCTTATGGAATTTAATTCTATTTGACTGTATGCAGCTGGAAAAATTGTTTTGTGCTGATCAAGATTTACTAGACGAACTTAAACGTTTTCTAGCAGAGTGCAAAGGACCAACCCCGTTTCCTAACGTCCCAGCTTCTACTTCTGGACAAATGTCAGGAGAAATTTCCATTCGGTATTCACACAAATAAAACGTGGTCAATGTATGTGTCATGTTCTTTAGTAATGGTTTTGGCTTTTTTTTTATAGTGGCTTCCTTGAGCTGATTTAGCTTCTCCTTGATTTCTCGACAGAGAGAAAAACCAGTTATTTTACATGATAATTTCCATGAAAGCCCAAATGTTAAAGATGAAAGAACATCCATGGAGGTAGAGAATGAGCATTGTAAGAAGGTTGAGAAAGAAAAACATAAAAAAGAAGATTTGGAACGAAAAGAGAAAATGAAAGAACATCCATGGAGATAGAGAATGAGCACTTTAAAAAGGTTGAGAAAGAAAAAGATAAAAAGAGGATTTGGAATGAAAGGTGAAAGATAAGGGTGAAAAAATATCACCACATAGGAGAAGGAGAAAAATGCGTTTCAGGTTTGGTGATCCTCCTAAGAGGAAATTTACTAGAAAGTCTAAGCAAACATAGACAGGGAAAGTAGGAGGATGTGCTGGAAAATAGTCTTTGCAAACCACCACCATAGAGGATAGTAATGGGGTAAGCTACCGACGCGATGATTTTTCCCGGTGGCAATCGTCGCGCCGGCACTCCGGTCACCAGACATACTTTCTTCCGCGTAGCCGGCATCCCATGGTTCTCCAGAAATCCGTTCTCCATCATGCACAGTTTATTGTTGCCGTTAACCCCCGCCGGCCATCGCCGTCTCCCTTTCTCCACGTCCGTCCTCTTTTCCAATTCAAACAAAACTCCTGCGGATTGCCGGTCCTCTGCCTCCTTGCCCAAGCTAATCGTCTCAGATCAACGTTTTGGCTACTATTCTCTGTGTGCATGCCTCTTGGGATTTTTGATGGCGATCTAAGCGTTATAAGAGATTCTTTCCTCCTCTGTTTCTTCCAAAAGAAAGATTGAAACGTGCCACTCTCGCTCATTTCACTGTGTCAAACACAGAATTCAAACGCATTCTATACGAGGGGGCAGAGCTGAGAAGGGGCTCGCAAGTATGTCGCTCTTATCTCGTGAATGTCACCGCCTTTGATTTTTGTGATTGATTAAAGGCTTCGAAGAATCCTTAGAAGAACACGGAAGATTGTTGTCAGGAATCTGTTGCTGTGTTTTTCTAGTCAAAAGATGAGATTGTTTTTTTAAGATTCTCGACGGGACAAACTCGAGACAAACTCACAGGTTCCAATTTTGATTCTATCCTTTGAAATTCCTATTACTTTCGATCTTCAGGGGCCCTGAGTTTTGCTTTCATGCTCGTAGGATTGACAATCTGACGAACAACTAATCAGGAATAGGGTAATTTATGTTGAAAGGTAAAACATAGGGAATGAACCTTAATAAGAACAGGATTGGAAAATATGAGCTAGGACGGACGCTCGGAGAGGGAAGTTTTTCCAAAATCAAGTGCGCCATTGATGTGGAAACAGGGCAAAGCTATGCTGTCAAAATTTTGGACAAGGACAGGGTTTTATACTACCATATCGTCGACCATGTAAGGACTTGCTGAACTGTATGTATCCTTCTTTAGGGAGGATATGTTTTTTTTCATTTAACAAGAAAACACACATGTTATCTATGTCTATCAGGTCTGCCTAATTTGGGGGTCATTCTTGTGTGCAGATCAAGCGTGAGATATTCACCTTGAAATTGATCAAGCATCCAAATGTTGTGAGATTATGCGAGGTAAGGTGCTTCATATTGCATAAGTTGTATCTACACGAGCATATTTGGAACCAGGTAGCTTACTCCTCATTCTATTATAACCGCACTCAAGAGCGAGACAGAGAATCTGCAGTGGGTGTACTGCACCCGCAAACCGAAACCCAAATTCAGGGGTATTGGGTACTGGTTAAACTAGCAGCATACCCCCTCAACAATCAATAAGCAGTCTTCATTATCTGTGACTTTGGACACATGGTTTGTGGGTGTGCTGCACCCGCAAACCCAAACCCAAACTCCAGGGGCATGAAGTACTTGCTAAACTAGCGGTATTTCCTTCTCGATATTCATAGGTTTCAATCCCTGCGACTCTGGACAAATGGTTTTCTACAACCATAGGTTCTTCACCAAACCATGGGTTTCTTGTTCATTCTGTTTTACCGATGGCCACCTTCGACTATTGATCGATCCACCCACAACTACTTATTTCTCATATTTCTTCTTTCTATATATATTATGAGCATATTTGAGCTTCCCGTATCAAGCATTCATCACCTCCTTCCTTAATTTTCATAAATTTATATTTATCTAATCTCAAGCACTGAGCTGAGGGGATTATTAGCATAGTGAACGAAGAGATGACGAGTCCAGATCAACGACAAGATGACCTGAAAATTCTCAGAGCAAAGCAATGCTCCAAATGTAACTAACCATTCATTCATTTGCATCAGTCTCTCTCTCTCTCTTTTCAATGGCTATGGTCGGAGATCATGTGGCTGAATTCATTTCATTTGATTTTAATGGAACCACTTACATAATTCTGATATAAAATGGAGTGTGTTAATACATAATGTGTGGGCATGACGAAAAAATATGGTTCTACCAATTAAGATTTACAGCGATATTAAATAAGATACTTATCTATGCTCTCCTTTAACACACAGATATCGGTCTTTTTGCAAGTCGCAAGGTAACAAGTAAAACTCAATAAGTAATTACAATACGCAATGATCCTACCCCTTCGGTACACCGTATCTTAAAGATCAAACTGGGGTATACCTGGCAACGCTAGGCTCAAAACGCAGGCACCATAAACATGGAAATATCGCTGCTTGGAAAAATCCACCTCCAAGGCCAATCCAAGGGAAAGGGGGTAAAGGAAAAACCCAAAACACCCATATAATACTCTTCTGCAAATCGCATCTCAAAGGGGAATTAAAGGGCAACGTGTAAACCTCGAGCGATTCCCGGCTTTGATGTGTTTCAAAGGACATTGTGAGCCAAAGATTTAACACAAGCAAATTCCAAATAACATGACCAGCGATTTGATCATAAAGAATGAATCTAACTAAGAAGCATTCGACAGCATGAAGAGGCAGCGTCTAAACAAGGAACGATCCAAGATCATAAGACAGCGTTTTAGACAGGAATGAATCCAAAGCATAAGGCATATGCCAGCAAAATAGGACAGCGTTTTCATAAGCAGGAAAAAATTCAACTAAAACTTTCAAACTTCTCATGAAGTCGTGGTATCAAAAGACAACGTTACCCAAAAAGAAAAATAAACATAAAGGGAGCGCAGGCTGCAATGGAGACCTGGATTCTCAAACTGCTAGGACCCTTCAGTCAAGCGTAGATAGATTAAACAAGCAAAAGAGAAAGCATACCATAAGTAAATCCCTGAAGGATATGTGCCTCTTGTTCTTATTCAGAAACCTAGGCAATCCACAAAACAGGCTCGTTCTCCCCAAAATCGCAGAGATCAAATCTTTAACAGCATAGTAGGAATCCAATCTGGTAGAGAGCTTCTCCTTCATGCTGGCATACAGGAACCCTATCACCTATCATCCGGAGTTCACATTGACGCTAAAAAGTTTTTCTGAGTCTATCAATCATGCAAAGAGGCGTATCCCCCCCCTAATGCTGAGCTTCCTCTTTTCCTTTTAAAGGAGCAGAGAACACTCCTAATTGGCAGCGAATTTCCCCCCTCATCCAGTGACCGTTTTAATATTAAATATTCCCCTTCCCACTTTTTGACTGTCTGTAAAGAAAACAATTAAAGTAATTGGCAGCACTTCATGCTGCGGGAATAATTCCAAATTTTTGAACAGCAAATCTGTCACAATTAGCGTTGAGGTGGTCTTCCCTAAAAATTTGCCGTAAAGAAAATTAACCCAACGCATGCGACCTGCACAACCAGTAATTCCACCAATGTAAACGGTTATTGTGCCATAATCCTTGCTGAGGCACGTCTCTCTGAAATCCGCAGTCCATTAATGGTCTTCATAAATATTTTAGGGTTAAACAGAAATACTTGTCTAAAACCTGCCTGGGTGAATAATTAATGAATAACTCCTTCCTCGTTATGCAAAGGAAAATATGTATAAACGTTTTCTTTTTTAATCCCCTTATATTGTTAATTCTCCTCGAAGTTCTACGGTGACCTTATGTTGTCGTTAATATAAGGGATTTCTTTATTTTTTTTATTCTTAAGGAGAGTATAAATAGTCCTTTTCCCTCACCATGCCCATCGAGGTTGGCATCTTTATCCCGATTTAATTTATATATCCTTTTAACTCTCTTTTATTCTTTTATGAAGGCTTAGTTTGCCATTCTCCTTTTTCCTTATGATATACTTTATATCGCAGGACTTATATCCATCATTGATAGGTCTCTACTGCAATAATACTTGTTTTTTTTTTAATTTTTTCTTTGTGCTTATGATATGATTTATATCATAATGTTTTTTTACAAACCCCTGTTTTCCGATCCCTTAGCCCTAGTTCTTTTCGCACTTGTGTTTGTCGGCTTTTTGTGTTAATAAACTTTTAGGTTTTCTTCGGGTGGGGCCTTGGCACTTGAGCTCCTCACCCGGAAACCTTCTTACAATAAAGTACAAATATTCCAGGGCATAGGGGAGGGATATTACATCCTTCCCCCTAAAGAAAGAACACCGTCCTCGGTGTTTCTTGTTTCTTCGACAAAACTTTTATTTTTCTCTGGAGTCATCTCGTCTTGCTTCGCCTTGCCCGGATCTATTTGATTTTATTTTCTGATCTTTGTAGGTTTGTAGGACGTGCATTTTTCCTGTAACATAAAATCAGGTCTACCCAAATTTTTCATAGGTAAGAGTCAATTCATCATGAAACATAATTAGCAGGTCATTTGCAGCATCCTAACTACCATTCAGTCCTTTCCAATAATCCATGTCCAAATTACAATTCAACTTAAACAAAAGTCATAGATTCTCAAGTCATAGATTCTCTTGCAATCTGCAATTTTTCTAATGTTCCTGGGTGTCATATTACCCAATTATTTTCCATAATGCAATTTATACATTAACAAAAACATGACTACAAGCATTGAAATCCCATTATATCAATAATGTCAATCAATCAGCATATTACCTCATCGGTACTTGTTTACCTGCAATGCACATACCTTTTTCCGCATTGTTCATTTCTTGGATGTCCTCCATCCCGACACATCAAGTGCCAACAGTACTTCAAGTACCAATCCAAGTCTCCCAACACAAGGACGATACCAACCCTTTGTGTATCTCCTCTGTGTTATTCAGGGTGCTTGTCATTATTCTTCATTCAAGCCACCCAACAAAAGGACAATACCCTGTACCCCTCTTAGCGGTATCTCCTTTAGGGTGCTTCACCAAGCTGAGGAACTCCGTTCTCGCACACCTCCACAGCGCCTAGAGGTTATTATCTTCACAGAGTCCCCCAACTCATGTGACAGTCCTCTAATGTGTGCGGAACGAGTCTTAACCACATGTCTTACATCTAGGCGTCCCCAGAATGCATAATGG
>LPNX010943174.1:0-69851 GCA_001517045.1 Pseudotsuga menziesii
CCATGGATTGGAGCAAACAACTCACATGAAACATTCCTACGCCACCATCTGTGCCAATAAAAGTCATGCCATAGTACATGGGGCTCCAATATCATACATTAAACCACGCTCAAATCATGGCTCCATATACATGACAAAAGGATTGACCCCATGATTCTAGACCTTGATAGAAGACAAATTCACATAATATATCAATATCGTGCTTAAACATATGTGCACGTGTGAGTGGTCATCCCCAAGGAGATACATTAGTTCTAATGCAGTGACCTTACCCAAACATAAGAATTTTTGCACTAAGTTGTAGTATGCGACAAGGGGAATGACAAGTTAATTTCCCTTTTCATTTGAACATAACTTTGGAAGAGGATCAACATTTACTGGTTTTGTAGTCTTCCATATATGTTGTTAGTAAGAGTACAATTAAATATGTTGAAACTATTGATATGTAGTCTATCTTAGGTAGTGGGATAGAAGGGGTCTTCACCTATACACATGCTAACATAATTTAATTACATGGTTTTTCTTTCCAGCAAGGGAAACACTTAATCTTAGGCTTATGCAGAGTGGTAATAGGAAAAGGTCAAACAAGACCCACTTTTTGTACTTGGACCTAATGTTAGAAGAAAGGTTAAACGTGACTGATCTTATCATATTAGATTTCCTTCTTTAAACAAACTCAATGTGGGAACCTGCATCAAGGATTTTTTCAATATCCAAACAATCTTAACATAGGAAATACTCAAGTTTTGAAACTTAATCAATTTAGCTAGTTTGATAAGTGTGGTCCCAAAATAAGGTTAATGAACTAGATTTCATTTGAATGAATGTACATACTATGGCGTGCATTTTACTAAGAAAGTGAATACATAGATCCGGTGTCACATATTTAAGCAAGTGAATACAACTATTATTTATCTACTTCAAGAAAAGGATATGTTGATCATGTCCAAATGGAATCACCCAACCTTACAAATGAGAATATCATCACAAATGAAACAAAAATGCACACCTGTAGTGGTAATTGAGGGGTGATTAAGCATGATAGTTTAAGTTTTAGTTTAGTTTAACCAATTAAGTGTATTTTTTTTAAATAATGGATTAATTTATGCACCGTCGCTTAAGCGACGCTTGCTAGGCTAGCCGTCGCTTAAGCAACGCTTATGAGCCTAGCCGTCGCTTAAGCGACGCTTATGACCACAGTTTAAAAAAAAAAAATGAACTTTGTGATTTTTGGTGGGTTTAAAAGAATAAATCCACGCGCCGTCGGAAGTAACCGTCGGATTTTGGATCGAAATGTAGTAGTGCAACTACTTAATAGAAAACGTAAGTAAGACATGGTCTAAGTAATTAAAGGGGTAGTGACCTTGACAAAACGGTCGAGGGGTTAACTGTAAAATAGGAAGAACCCAAGGGGAAAAACCATCCCAAAGAATTAACGGTTAAGAAACTATATGAGTTAGTCGCCTTATAAATTGGCCAAAAAGGAAAAAAATGGATAAGTCATTTTATTGTATAAAATGACATAGGTCTATTATATAAGGAAAAGATGGGTCAAGTCACTTTCTTATAAAAAATTGACATAGAATTACATCAAAAGGAAAAGATAAGGCTAAGTCTTTTATTGACATAGGTTTGTTAGATAAATAGATTGAATCTTTTCTTAATATATATAATGACATATTATATATGTCAAACATGAACGATAGGAATTAAGTCCTTTTTAAAAAAATTATGTCAAAAAAAAGGTAAATGGAAAAAATAATAGAAGGGCATGGATTTGATAATATTGATGAAGGAGATTAAAAAACTGAAGAATTAATTCCTTCATCAGTTGTGTTAATTTCTGCCTGAAGGAGGGAAATAAATCCTCCCCGAACCCTCACAGCCGTGGCCAAAATCTTGGGCCGAAATGGTCACCTTAAATCTTGGGAATTCTCAACCTAAAATCCCTCCCAACAATTTCAACAGCAAAAGTGCTATGTTTAGCATTTCTAGCCAGGTGGGCTGAAGAGGATGGCGTTACTAAAAGAAATGATTATTATATATGTATGGGAGGAGGGAAGAGTCGATGGCTACACTGAAACGGTCTGTCTGCATTGTTGTTGATATTTATCAGTGTTTGAAAGGAACTGGATGATATTGTGGTGATCTGCATGAGATAGAAAAACTATGATGGCTGCATTTTTTTTTATGCTCTCTGACTGCATTTTTTATTTAAGCCAAATAAATTGTTTTATACCCAGCATTTGGAGTTGGAAGTAGATTATGATGGTTGCATTTTTTTTTAATTCTCTCTGAGTGCATTTTTATTTAAGCCATATAAGTTGTTTTTATACCTAGCATTTGGACCTGGAAGTAGATTATGATGGCTGCGTTTTTTATGCTCTCTGACTACATTTTTATGCCAGCCAAATAAATGGTTTTAATACCTAGCGTTTGGATTTGGAAGCATATCCTGATGACTACGATTCTTTATGCTCTTTGATTTGCATTTTTATTTTATCTAAATAAATTGTTTTATACACTAGAGTTTGGATTTGGAAGCATATTATGTCAGCTGCGTTTTTTTAATTCTCTTTGACTACATATATAGTGTTGTTTGATATGGAGCACAAATGCTACCAATAGTGACAGGGTGTTTGTGTTTTAATTTCACGCTTAACCTTTAAGTATTTCTGGGTGACTTCACATAAAAGGTGTTGTTTGATGCAAAGCACAAAACTAATGATAGTGTCAGGGTGTATTTCCTTTTAAATTTCAAGGTTAACCGTTAAGTATTTCTGAGTGACTGCACTTTGATTGCGTATTGGAAATGTTGTTTGATGTGAATCATAAACGCTAATGATAGTGTCAGGATGTCTAGCTTCCAGTATGTGTTTTTATGCTTTGTGTTGATGGTCTTTGTTGTGCTAAGCTGCTAGTATATTTTTATGGTGGTATTTTGTTGTGCAAGAGTTTTTGTCTTATTAGAAGAGCATGGAGTTGTTGCTGATAGATTCCGAGTTCTGGTCTCTAGCATTTTTTGTTTCTAGTTAGAGTTGCATTTTTTGGTCTTCCTGTGTGGAAACGGTAAGTGGATGGTTATATTTTCCTGATTGGGTATTTTAGACGATTAAAGGATCACATTAGTTAATAAATGTCTTCCCATAATTACAGTATAAAAAAAATCCATCGCAGAAGTATAAAACGTTGAAAGATCCTTTTTATCAAGCTGGGTTCCTTTTATAAATGTTACCTGAGTTTATGTCATAATTAGCACAAAAGTTACATAAAGCATATTTAGGGTGTTTTGTTTTACGATGCTCACCGACTAGGGTACCTGATTGCATTATTAAAGTCAAAATTCACCGAGTGCCCAAGGGGGATGTTAAATCCTTTTATGACTGGTTATAAGGAATCCAAAAATAAAAAGGGGTTGTTTAGTTACAAGAGGCTCTCTGCGAAGAGCCTTGTGTTAAGGTAAATCGGCCATGGATGAGCCGTGACTTTGTAAGTAGTCTATTTTGATAGAGAAATAAAAAGAATAATTAAATTGGTGGGCGTAGCCTCGTGGATGAGGTGAACCACGTGAATATGGTTGTCTCATTTGTAGTATTATGTTGTGCATGTTTATTTTCTTTCTTCATAATGATGATGTTATTCAAAGGCTTATTGGTGGAAAAAGGTTAATAATCATGTTTTTTGCAGACACCTAATTTGCAAACACATCACTTAACGCATTAAGGTACAAGTGGTATTTTACAGATAGTTTGTGGTTAATACCATAAGTATTTATGGATTAGGTGTGGCACTAACACTTCTATTTTCAAATTCCTTTGTTTGATCCTAAAAACAAAGATCTGTACACCTATTCATTCCATTAGTATTTCTCAAATAATTTGTTGTAGTAGATTTGGACCAATACGTGTTAGGAATAGACAAAGAGATGACTAGGGTTGTGGGTCGAGTGGAGAGTGGAATCATGATTATGGATAATTATTCATGATTTAAAGGGAACATGAATGTAATAGTGTTTTAGTTAGAATCCATCCATCCTACCCGACCTTCCCTTATGACCATCCCTAACCTTGCCTTACTTACTGGGTTGGAAGGTGAAACCATACATCCATGGGCTAGTTAACTAGGAAATCCGAAAGGAACGAATGATGCTCGCCCCATGGGAGATGGGATTCTAGATCCATGGATGTAGTAGCAAGAAACTAATACATATTAATTTTGCCTTAAAAGTACGTATAGATTCTCACAATTTTACTATGTATGCACTAATAAAGGAGAAAGGTTGGTGCTAATGAATGAAGGACAAGAACAATTTATATTCATAGATTCATGGAGTTATAACATGAATGAGATAAACAAGCATCATATTAATTAAAATATCGTTACATCATGAATGAGAATGGAAATAATCCCTCTTAAGAATGCCCCTTCGAGTAGCCCATGAAGGGTCCCAGACTAATATCTACCTTTGGGTAAAGGTAATTGATGGGCTCCAAAAATTGCCCTTGTTCATGACTTTATTTTCACTAATTTACCATCCCATTCACCAATGGTTTAGTACATCTATCTTCAAAAAGACTATCTTTTACTTTATTTTATTAATTAAAACCCATAAACATAAAAGATAGGTCTAATTTATTGTTTATTGAATTTAATTTTGAAAATGATAGACAAGTCCTAAGTTTTAGGTTCATCTCCCTCCTTCACGACCTACTTTCCTTAACCTGCCAGCAATCATAACATTAGCACAATTCATATATAATTATCAATAAATATACATAACTTTAGGGCCATGGTATATGGCATATCCTTACAAACTCTTATAGCATGGATTTATTTGTGGGAGAACCATCGTAATTATCTAAGTTGACACCAGAGGTTACATCTGAATAAATGGTGTCTTTTTACAATATGGAATTTAATATTATGGTAATTTAAAAGAAGAATATAACTTGGTTTTTAAATGTTTGGAGAGTACAAAGATCTTTCTTTCAAATCTTTTGTATTCACATATTTTTTTGAAGATAGTTGATTTACCACCCATATTTATCTTATCCCCAAATAACCATGAGGATAAGGTTGGGCACTCATACCAATGCAAACTATAATACAAAATATGTGTGTACACTAGTTAAGAATTTAGAACAATCAAATAGGTATTCCGAATGCTTTCAAGAATATCATATATACTAACATATCAATGAAGATATTAATTATAAATTAATAAATTTTACTAATATAATTTAGTAATGTAGAGAAGTTTTATTCAATTTATTTGTAATTAATCATTTTTTTCAATAGAATTTTTTAATTAAATATATAGAAAATTTTAAGGATTAATAATTTTCTCAAAGTATATAAAGTTTGGTGAACCTTACTAATTTTTAAATTTACAAATATTCAAATTTCTAAGGACTTTATATAGTTTTTGGATATTTTTGATGATTTCTTTTAAGATATTTTTTTGAATATTCAAATTTCTAAGGCTTTCTTACGATTGTGGCTGCAACTTTGACTGCGATGGTCCCAACTGATCGCTATTCTTAATTTCTTTACCGCGACAGAGAGAGTCTCAAGTAAGTCAATAATACCCCCAATCAAGTTTTTATTATGAGTATCAATTCTCTTACGAGTTTCATCGGCAATATCTGCCATTATATTAGCCAGTAAATTATAGTCATCATTAGTGAGGTCACCGAGGGGTACTTTGATAGCCTTTTTCTTTTGGCAACTCTTCTTGCTTTCCTCAACAGCTTTCCACTTTTCCCCCAATTCAGGATCCATCGTTGATGAACTTGATTCTTCATTGTTGTCATGAGGGGAACATGGTGGGTTTTCTTCATCCTCTTGGTCCCCTTCTTGCGTTCTTGATGTTCTCTGTTGTTGTGGGTCGGTCTTGACAGATAGTACATCATCTACAATAGGTTGCTTCCATTCCTCAGGCTAGTCCCGAATGATCATATCAAGTTCCTCCTCTATTAACAAAAAACCAGTAGTTAACCATTCATGTTGGGGTTCTTGTCGTGCTTGTAAATACAAATAGTGATCCCTGACAGTAAATTTTCTCACATTCCTATACTGCTGGACATTTTTTGTAGCAATCCTTGACATATTTCCAATATGATGCCTCAGTGCATCAATATGCAGGTAGAATTCAATGTCATTTTCCATCTGTCATCGTCGATTCTTCTCCTCATACCACAAGTGTTGATAGCATGCTCTGCGACATGGGACACAGACTTCCATCCCCTGATAATTGGGTGGATCATCCCATGCAATAAAAGAGATCAAAATCAACAACCAAGAATAAGTGAAAGATTACCTTTTTCTGGGTATCGATCGCGTCTGCCAATAGTTCATTCAGAAAGTATGTAGACCAATTCATATGAAATCTGAAAAACACATTACTCTGATGCACCGATGGTATCAACAGTGCACTAGTTTGGTCGCATCTTTCTTAATAACTTACTAGATAATACTTTTGCTACGAATTGAACACCTTGATCACTAATAGAGGTGATGAAAAAACCCATTTTGTTCCATCTTAGATTGTACTTCTCCATCATATGAGAGACTAGGATCGACTCATTCTCCTTACCAACAATACATGGCGCTAGGTCGACCCCTGCTTTAGGCATCCCAGTGATGGAAAAAATTAGGTCAACATATATAGAAATATGGTTATCCAACCATAAGAATCCCCTGTGGAAACAAACCAACAGCTACTTCACACATGTATTGACCTCAACGGTGCAACCGAAATGGGGCATATACATAAAATATAGAATTACTGACTTCTCCAACCCACGATCTCACTCCATAGGGCCCAGCTAAATAGACCCGCCTTTGACCGTGGCATCTAGATTTTAGGGAATTTCTACAAATCATTGTCTGTGAATGTGAGTTTCTTCAAGTTTGAAAGAAGAATCTTCGTAACATGCACACCTTTTGGAATGGTTGGCTTAACTAGTGGATACTTGGAATTCTTGTAAATGACCACATTGGGAGCATCATCCTTCCATCGTGTAATATACCATGTAAATATCATTGTTGAACCGGACCTTGAAGCTTCAATGTCATGTGTGGCTTTGAATCTTTGCTCATAAAAAAATACACGACCAATCATTTGTTTCCTCCTAATTGGTGGATTGATAGGGATAGGTCACAAAGCAACCTCTGATGCTTGTTCTACAATGGGTATGGCATGGGGGGCCTCCATACCAAAAATTTGAATGGTGCTTGAACTTGACACAAAAATATCCATTATAGACATCTTTGGAATTCAAGGAGTTGCAGACAGTTATTTTGCTTCAAGAAACTTCATACCTCGATACAATGATGCAACAGACTTCAATTGAGAATGAAATAGGTTTGCGAATGCAATAAGTCATCCAATCACGTGCATCTACAATAAATTGTAAAAGGTGGTAGTTAATCCTTTCCAGGGATGATTTTAAGGAACCATACTTATTTAAAAGTGTATAAATGTTGGCAAATATTACGAATTCTTAAAACACCAACTATAAAATGATTGGAGATATTTTTCAAAAAATATTTTAATTTCTAGGGATCTTAAATCATTTATATAATAATTTGGCAATTTTTGGGGTGAAAAAATTTTACCCCATCAAAATTGGGTGAAACAGGGCTTCAAAAAATGCGAAATGACGAATCTTTTTTGGGATAAAAACATGAAAAAATAGTCCACTGGGCTAAAATTCGCCCCTAAAACTATATTCCTTTCACATGAGGAAATATTTTTGATCATTAAGACAAATATCCACTCAAGACATCACTTCGTTCACTGTAAAAGCATGCAATTATTATGCATTAATTACAGATTTGACAGAAAGCATGCCGCCAAAATATCCCGCTACCCAGCTTTAATTGCAACCCAAGTGAAACTTGGGAATGAAGTTTGTCTTGTGATAGACTTTTATTTTGTGACAAACCTTTAACTTGCAAAAAAATTCCAACTTATATACAAGGATTTATTTTTATTATAAAACCAATACCTTTTCAGTCGAGCGATGTTAGACTATCCCGATAAGGTTTCGGTTGATTCCCATTTACTATCTTGTCAAAGGGTGTACCGTCTAACTTTTGTAACTGATCAACACCACCATCAATAATACAAATGAAAACATATGGTCCCAACCAGTGTGTTCGAATCTTTCCTGGATGTTTAAAAAACTTATTGTCATAGAGATGAACAAAATCACCTGGATGGAATTGCTTGAACTTTATGTGGTGGTCATGTTATGTTTTCTATCACTCTTGACATGCTGATGATAACCTAAAATGAAGTAGTCTTCCTCCATATGTACCAGTTGAAATAAGCTTTCTTCAATGGAACGAACATATGTCATCTCAGTAATTGCAACTATTCTGAGGATGGGTACAATGTATTCTATTGACATAACAACCTCCTGCCAATAAACCAATATGAACTAAGTGTGCCCTATCTACTTCCTGCATTTTGTGTGATAAGCCCATAATACTACATGTATTTTTTGATCCTAATCATCCTGATTAACATTGAAGATATTAGTCAATGCATTTTCTATGATGATTTCAAATGCTTAGATAGCATCGTTTTCTTGTGGATGATATGGCATTGTCTTCCAGTCCTGAATCTGAAACTTCTTATCTATTTTTCCAATCAATTGATTAACAAAGTGTGTACAATGGTCACTTATCTAAATTTTTTGGCACTCAAACTTGGTTGTGATATGGTCAAACAAAAATATTGTAGTAGTTGCAACAGTACAATATCTGACTAGTGTTGCTTTGGCCCACTTGGTTAAATAATATGTTGCAATAATTATATATCGTACACTCTCTAGTTTACTTGGTGGGTTAATAGGACCCACAAAGTTGACAACTAATTTATCAAATTCCTGCAAAGTTACTTGTGGTACCAACAACATTTCATATCATCACGATGGTTTCCCAGTATGTTGACAAATATCATATTTCTGACAATAATCCATAACATCTGCATGAAGGGTATTCCACCATAATCCAGCTTGTAAAATCTTACACGTTGTCTCTTTTCCTACATAGTGATCCCTTATGACACCAACATGAGCTTCATTCAACACCAGCAGTCGCTCATGTTCCAAGACACAGTGGCGGAGTATCTCATCTGGTCCCATCTTATAAAATTGTCCAACTATTAGATGGAATTATGTAGCTTTCACAAGTAGTTGTTTCTTTTGTGATATGTTGAATCCTTCTAGTGCATACCCTGTATTCGAGAAACACACAATGTTTGTGTAATGGTCATCAATCATTTTAACTGCAAATAGCTGTGCGTCAGGAATATTATCATCTAGAATAATAGGCTCTTCTCTATTCTCTAACCTTGAAATATGGTCTAGTCCTACATTTAGTCTTCTTGGCTTTACAATAATTTCAAAATCAAATTCCTAGAAGAGAAGAAGCTATCGACATGTCTTCCCCCCCAGCACTAGCTTATTGACCAAGTACTTTAATGGAGAATGGTTTGTAAACATCTTGAAGTGACCTCCCAGTAAATAATGTCAAAATTTATGGAGTGCATATACCATATAAAGTCCTTCCTGCTCGGTAGTGGTATAATTCCTTCTAGTTGACAACTTCCTACTAGCAAATACAATGGGGTGATCAAGAGATCCCCCACCTGGTTGTGCAAGCACCATGCCGAGTGCGACAGATGACGCATTGACATGTACATGAAATTATTTCCACCAATAAGGAAATAGTAAGATATGAGAAGATACCATCTTTTTTTTAAAGATATCCTTTTTTTACACTGCTCGTCCTACTGGAATTTAACATCTTTCTTCAACAAATTTTCCATTGGACCAGTGACCTTGGCATATCCATAGATGAATTTTTTGTAATAACTAGTATGTATCAATGTGGTACTTAACTGTTTAACTGATGTGGGTGGGATTAAGTCGAAAATAATTACAATCTTTGCAGGGTCCATCAATATGTCATATCAACAGACAACATGACTCAACAAAATACCAAAAATGAACATAGAAAATGCATTTCTTCATATTTAAGGAAATATGCAGTTGTGTACACCATTCCAACATCGTTTGAAGACTTGGAAATATGATCTTTAACTAGCCCATATACCATCCAATCATCAAAGTATAACTCAATAAATTTATGGATAAAGTATGTAAAAGCAACTACTACTATTCTAGAGAAAACAAGAGGCACATTCTTGAGTTCGAATGACATTACCGTGTATTGGAAGCAACCCCATTTTGTCACAAAGTTGGTCTTGTGTCGATCTTATTTAACAATCCTTATTTGATGGTACCCAAAGAATCCATCAGTCATAAACTACACCTCTTTCCCTCCTACTATATCCAATACTTTATATGTGGAAGGTGTTGGAAATGGATCATGCAGGAAAGCATCCTTCAGTTTTCGTAGGTTGACATAGATACATACTTCACCTTTTTTCTTGTCTTGAACCACTATTGGGATAATCCATTATGATTCTGACAATTTCAATCATTTATACATCTAGCATTTTGTCTAATTCTATCTTGACCTTCTCCTTAAATCTAGAAATTAGTATGTATGACTGTTGCTTGACAGGTTTTGTGTCTGGCTTCAGGGGGTATCTTCATTTTTCCCAGATCTCTAACAACCCCCTTAATTTTTGAGATTTTTATTGAGAATAAATCCTAAAATTCGTGAAAAAAAACTATAATTTTCCCTATTGTCTCATCATCCTAATAATCCTCACTATTAGCGAATTTCGGGTTCTCAGGGGAACCAATATTTAACTTCTTTATTTTGAGGGGCTTGATAAATTTGTCATGTGAGAAGCCTTATCCCTCCACTTCTTCACTACCCTCAGATTCATGGATATTTATATCATGTGGATCGTCATCTCCAGGTTCACCAATTTTGTTATAACACTCCATCCAACTCTGAAATGTTGCATTTCTCTAAGGAAAACTTTACATTAGAACATGAATGTTATAATACTTCACCAACTTAATTTACCATCAGCTATCAGATTAATGTAGTCATCCATCGTAGATGAAATATTGTAAATATTATCTAGGTATCCTTCTTAGTCTTCACGCTTCACTGGCTCAAAATATCGTTGGCCCTCAAAAGTATCGATTGGAGCAACTACCCACATTTCTGAAACTTCAAACGGTGATATTCTCTTCTTACACTTTATGATTGTCTTATTCTTGATATCCCAGTCGATCCCCAAAAGTGATGGATACATATTTGCGTCGTCGACAATATCTATAATCTCAAGATACATGTATTTCTAGAGTCCTTCCACCTCGACAAGAACCTGTGGTAGTCAACCAATAAGCAGGACCTTCAGCTGATTGGATAACCATAGCTGAACAAGAGACCATACCAGCCTAGGATTTCTGATGCTTTCCCATGTTTTCCTTCTTAGGATTTTAACATTTGACCTTAAACCAAGAATGATAAAATCCATATCATAGCCACATATCTGGGAGTTCATACGTAGTTTTCGATGAGTCTTCATTCTTCTATGAATATGATTAACATTTTTCTCTGGTCATCGACTTGGTTGAGATTCTTATGTTAGATATAATAAATATTCAATACCATCTTTATCTTTTAAAAGTGCTAAGCAACTCCTAAATTATTTTTTCAAATTGATTAACTTTTCCATCAACTTCCTTTGAAGTGAATGGTCAAAACTTGGTGTCAATTCAAGGATTGGTCCATCATCAAACACTGGAAAATAAGTAGATGTTGAAGCATGATTTTTGTCCATGAATACATTTCACAAATCAAAGAAGACAATTTTTTCCTTCTGGATGCCGAATGATGCTTTCTTTTGTGCCATAGGTCAAAGTCTTGGATTTACCCATGGATCTCCTCAATTGTCTCCAGTCGCAGTTCCACCCCTTGTTAAAACAATAATATTGGGTTCCTAGGGCTGGACATAAATCGTATCAATGTTCTGATTTACATTTGGAGGTTGGCTCTAGTTCCTTGTGATTTTTTCCTACCATTTAGCAATATGTGGTAGACGCTCTTCAATAGTATGATCCAATTCTTCACAATATGAGCACCTCGATAGAGGATTAATGAAGTCTTTAGACTAATGTCTCGGTTGTCCACAACTATAGAAAATAATTTTTCCTCTCCCTCGACCAAATCCTCCTCCTCCTCCTCAACCTATAAAACTACCACCCCCTTGGCTGAGGAAATTGTGCATGATATCCTTCACCTTCCATTTGCTCATCATTTTTCATTAAATATGTATCTATTGTATTCTCATGTAACAATTAGTATGCTTTGCAGTCCTTTTCGTCATGGCCCACAGATCGACAGAATTTACAATATAAGCTAGAATATTTACTTACTATCTTTTGTAAATATATACATTCCTCTGAGCGATTACCTCTTGTGTGGAAAACTCGACACCATGTCATCCCTTGCAAACTTAATAGATTCAATGCTTATGATGTAAGATAATCTAGGAACGTTGTACATGAATCATTATGATGGCCTTCATTTTTGCATCTCATAAACCATACTTCCTCATGGATTTATTTTCCTTTCATGATGTCTTGTATTTGCAATGTTATATTAGGTAGTTGTGACTGAATTTGCATCATTTCCGCACCAATTTCTACAAACGATGAGGCTTCCAAATTCATAGCAATATCGAGATATTCGCTCTGGGTTACGATCTCCTACTACATAAGGGGAACATGGATATGTGGTAACAATGCAAGAATGAACCATTCTTTGTGTTAGAAGTCAGAAATTTGGAAACTTACCTTGGCCATCAAGGTCGTGAACCTCTGTTAGAAATACCAGATATACTTAGTCAGCATTTTCTTTATCTCCTTTAACTTTGTGATGCATTGCAAATCAGACTTGGGATTCTTGAATTCATCTACTATCCCAAACCGAATCTGATCTAATGACTTCTGAGCGTTTCCCCCAAGAACAACATAAAACTTCATGTACCAATCGATAACATGAAGTGTAAAGGTTGTGATCATCTAGGCCCTTGTTATGGCCTCATTCTAGACCTATCACACTGTCCAGACAACCTCATATAAGAACCAATGTTGCTCAAGGTATTCCAACCCATTCCCATTGAATATAGGAAATTTTATGTCTCCCCCAGACATCCTGTGTAATTGGGGTATTGATGAATTTGATATAAATGTTCCACTAGTAGGAAATCATAGACCACTATCTTGGCTATTACTATTACTTTGATATGACAAAACACACTTCAAAATACTTTTGGGTCTTACCTATGATGCTAGATATGTACACTGAGTTTTGGGTATGTCGTAGTCTTGGGATTGGTATGGATCTGGAGCCTCTTCTTCATCTTCATAAATAAGCTCACATTCCTCTTCTTTTTCACAAGATTCTTCATCGATTTATCGCAAAAACTCGTAGTTCCCTCTTCTGGTCGCACTGCAACTCTGTCTCTATTCTATATCTTCTCCTTTTTCCCAAGTGAAATATTCTTCCACTCCTTAGGAAGCCACCCTCTTCATCAGTCTAATTATCGGCTGATAACATAATAGCTTACTATGTCCATATTGTCCAGTCCTTCCTACTGTCATGACCCATGTCCTCTACGCACAACGATTTACTTATCAGATTCCATCCTTAAGATTCCTTTTCATCAACCAACATTTTGAGCCACAATTTTAGGGATTTCAGATATCAGCCTTTAGGTCCTTGGAAGAACTCTCTCTCTGCTTCACTATATGATTTGATAGTGTCAACAAAAATATCAGTAATATATCCTTCCAAAATGCTATCAACCCAGAAGTTGACAACCCTAGAGATAGGATTGCTGACACTTTCTAGCTGTTAGATTAGCTGAGGAGTCCACTCTTTGGGTTCTCCGCCTTGAAAATTGGTTCTATGAGTTGCTAGCCTCACCAACCTTTCATACAATATGTAAGAACTCTAATTTTATTTTTTTATTTTTTTATTACAGAGTGTTTAGCTCAATTTAAGACCTAACCTGGATTCACATAGATTTTAAGAATTATTATAAGATCTAGATTTTCATTGCTACTATTTGTTTATGGCCGAGGTTTGCAAATTTGTCCAATATCTAAAAGATCTGGATTTTCATTGCTACTATTTTTTTATGGCATAGGTTTGCAAATTTGTCCAATATCTAAAAGATCTGGATTTTCATTGCTATGATTTGTTTATGGCTGAGGTTTGTGATTTTCCAAAGATCTAAAAGGTCTGGATTTTCATTGCTATCATTGCTTTTATTTGTTTATCGTTGGGGTCCCAAGATCTAAACATCAATATTTTAGAGCTAATATTTTTGGTAAAAGGCTGAATTTCCTTTTCTACACTAATAATTTGCATTGCCCTCCCTATGGTTGAGTTTTATTGCTACGATTTTAACCTTGTACATGGTTGAGTTTCCAACATAGCGTGAGTAACTCTGAGATGTTTGAGTCTATTTCAATAGTGGCTGGGTATAGACTTAGCATAACATGAAGTTTTGCAATGGAGATGTGTTATCTTATAAATTATTGAAAACCGTATATATTAGAAGTGACCTCTTGAGAATAGAGTACCCCTTTTATTCCTACGATTAAATGATTTTTTTTAATAAAATGTCTTTTATGGAAAGAAAAGAGAACTGACCTTATCTTTCAACAACAAATTCCTTAATGATTAACATCTTACTAAGCTACGACTATGTGCAAAGCTTTATCATTCTTAGTGTTGTTATATCTTTTAAGAAAATAGTATGTTAACGAATATATTATATTTGTGTAAAGATATTCCACTATGGTGGAAGGAGTCACTTATTATAAGGAATATATATATATATATATAGTTAGTGTTGTTATATCTTTTATGAAAATAATATGTTAATATATATATAGTCTTGTTATATTTTTTAAGAAAATATTATCTTAATGAATATATTATACTTGTGTAAAGATATTCCACTATGGTGGAAGGAGTGTCTTATTATAAGAAGCCTTTATATATATATATGTAGTGTTGTTATATATTTTAAGAAAATAGTATGTTAATGAATATATTATACTTATGTAAAGATATTGCACTATGGTGGAAGGAGTGGCTTATTATAAGGAAGCCTATATATATATAATGTTGTTATATCTTTTAAGTTATGAATTGAACATGTTTATGCCTGCATTTTTGTTTATAAATACTTGGATGATATATGCTTGCGATCTTTTAAGTTCTTAATTGAACAAGTTTATGCCTACGTTTTTGTTTACAAAGACTTGGATCATATATGCGTGCTATCTTTTAAGTTCCAAATTGGACATGTTTCTGCCTGCACTTTTGTTTATAAAGACTTGGATCATATATGTCTATGATTTACTAAATCTAGGATGTGTACTTTAGTAGTTTCCAATGTTGTCGGTTGAACCCAGTATGCATTTGAATTAGTATTAGTTATTGTTCTATAGTTGTTAAAGAGTATAGACTAGGAGTGACCTCTTGTAGTTTTAGAATATGATTACGTGAAAAGATTTTTTATTTAAATGGAAAACCTTACAAAGAGGGAAAATAGTAATTGGAGAGTATTCTCGGTGAAAGAAATTGGAGGTAAAGAAATTGGCAGTGGATGTGCCACGAAATTGTAAATCTTTCTCTTGATATAATAATAAAAAGACTAACAAGCTTTGGTGAACGTAGCCTCATGGATGGGGTGATGTCTCTCTTTTTTCTTTATGTTTTATGTTTGTATGTACTCATTTTCATGATGGTAATTAATGCATGGATGATGCACAACAAATGATTTATGATACATTTTCTATATTGGTACAATGGGCTATGAAATATACTCGCAAGCATACAATTAACAATATACTTCGTGTAGGAAAGCTACTTGGATAGTTAAATGTATTAATATCTTTTGTTTAACATTTTGATTTCAAGATAAAGAATTAATATCTTGATTTAAATGTAAGTAATCAATAATTTGCATGATCTTCCTACCATGGTATAGATTTGGTAAAGTGCTATTATTATTTACAATTATGTGATTACACACTCTCAATAGATTAACATGGTTGACTTGTTGGTTGTAGTAGAAAGAAAAAAATTTACCCCATTTTCTCAGAATTTACATGGAGGAATTTTGGGTTCATTACAAGTTAGGTTTAGCTCAAGATCTAGTAAAAGATATGATTTTTTTCAAATTATTCATTTTGATATATTTTGACCAACCCCCACTCAATCTTTAAAGGGGGGTATGTATTTTCTAACTTCTATAGATGACTATTCTATAAGAGTGTGGGTGTGTTTTTTGAGAAGTATATTAGAATCCTTTGAAACATTTAAGGAGTTCAAGGAATGAGTAGAGAAAAGTTAGGAAAAATGTGCTTTAGGTATTAGGTTAGATAATGGTGGAGAGAATTTATCTGAGGAGATTGATGAATTTTGTACACATGAACGAACTAAAAACCAAAAGACTAATATATATACTCAACAAAAAAATGTTGTGTCTTAAAAAATGAATTGAATAATCATGGAACAGACAAGAATCATGCTTATCACATCTAGGTTTGATAATGGGTTTTGGTTAGAGGATGTTAATACATTTTTTTATCTTATAAATTGATCACCTATAGCTGCTTTTGATGGAAAAATTCTAGAGGAGGATTGGTGTGTTAAGACAATTGATTACTCTTATTTGTGTACCATTGGATATGATGCATTTTCCCATGTGCCTAAAGAAAAAATGTCCAAAATTGACCCAAAGTTAAGGAAATGTGTGTTTCTCATCTATGATAATATAGTAAAGGGGTAAATATTGTTGAGTCCTATTGAACACAAGGTAATTATTAGTCAGGATTTTATTTTTAATGAAAATCCATGCAAAGGGAGGAGACACAAAATACACTTGTGATTGTACCTATTGAAGTAGAAATGAGTGAAGATGAAAATAAAGTGAAGCTTCTAATTAGCATGAAGGGAAATAAATTTAGTAGCCACATATTAGAAGATATGTGTATCCCAAGTGGTGTCCTTTAATCTATTCTTCTTATTTCGGCTGACTGTTGTGGCTATGCTATCAATGTATTCATTTTGATTGAATTATTCCATCTTCCCCTCAACTTCCTTCCCCCATATGACCCCAAGGTCCTCACACTGGTGGCATCAGTTTTGATTTCAACAGTTGATGGTTTACTCAAATGAAGATTGTGGAGGCAGCGGTGCAATGATCAACAATATTGAGAAGCAAACCTAATGTAGGTTTAAAGATTCCTTACAAATATTCAAACCCCCCAAATGGATTCGAATGACATGTAATTCTCAAGTTTGATTATGAAATAGAGGCATTGAATAATCAATGTTGACTATAATGCACAACTCATCAGAAATGAAAATGACCTTGTACAATGATAGTTTGTGTTTAATACCATAAGTATTTATGGATTAGGTGTGCCGGTAACACTTCTATTTGCAAATTCCTTTGTTTGATCCTAAAAACAAAGATCTCTATGGGCGCTTGCACGAAGTTGGTTCCACTTTTTGGTGCCACTTAAGAAATCAGAAACGCACTTCTGGAGTGCAAATCAAGAACACATATGCGTTATTGATGGTACGTTCGGAATAACCCGAGCCCAAACACAAGGCTAAGGTTTGTAGAAAAGTATCACGTATGCGATATATCGCATATGCGATATATCGCATATGCGTTTTCTAAATGTTAAATATCGCATCTATGATATATCGCATATGCGATATTTAACATTTAGAAATGCACATGTGATATATCGCAAGTGCAATATATCTCATATGCGTTTTGTAAATGTTGAATATCGTATATGCGATATATCGCATATGCGTTTTTGTAAATGATGATTCGACGTCAAGGTCGTAGACATTTTTTTAGGGTGGGATTGTGAAAACCCTAGTATATGACCACTATGTGGATCTTGATTCTCATAAATGGTTAGTTATTATCCATCGTGTGGTGCTTATTATGAGATGATGTTTAGGAATGAATATCTCCTTGTTATATGTTGATTTTAACTAACATTTCTCCTTGAAACATGTGTTTATATTATGATTGTGATGATTATTCACTTAATTAAAATTCCTTAATAGTAATGTTGAGCACTTATGTTATGATGATGGAATATACATATATCCATCTTGTAGTGGTTATTAGGATATTATGTTTAGGACTCAATATCTCCTTGTTATATGTTGATTTTAACTAACATTTCTCCTTGAAACATGTGTTTACATTATGATTGGAATGAGTATTCGCTTAATTAAAAATTCCTTAATAGTAATGTTGAGCACTTATGTTATTATGATGGAATACACATATATCCATGATCATGTACTTTTCTATTATAAAAAAAAATTAGACCACGATGATTATAATGATTAGTAATGCATGTGTAATGGTATTATTGGAAATGATAACCTCATGTAGGTTGAGACATTATGAAAAGGTTAGAAATTGCATCCAAGGGAAATAATTTCATTTCCAATTACAACAAACACCCAATTTTAGTTCCTAATAAGACTTGGGAAGTAAACAAACTTAAAAAAATGATTTCAAAAGTTAACTAGGATAAAATCCTAATTTAGGAAAACTACAAATTGTCTCTTGTCCACTTTGTAACAAATATATTTTTCCCCGCAGCATATTTTATCCACATGAGTGATATGGTAGGGGAATGGGAAGGCCAAGAAGCATTCTTGGGAGGAAACTAATACACACTTGAGATATTAGAAAAAATAGTGCTACATTGTGTGAGGGTGTCTTAGATTAATCGATTTATCCCATCATCCTCAATTACATTATTAGTGTCATATTCTACCATAGGATTAAATCGATATTCAATATTAGATCCATATTCCTCAACTTGTACAATACTATTCTATACTACTACTTGACACATTATTCATAACAGACCTAGGATTATTTTCCTTTATAATTAAAACAATCAAATAAAATTAGTGTACATAAGAAATATTAAAATGATACAAAATTTTATAAATAAAATCAATACAAAGACATATAATGAATCACTTACCGACAATATGACTACTTAGTTTTCTTATTTCCTTCTGTAAATTTTTGTCAAGTTCATTTGCTGTTACCCGTCTCTCGTAAATTTTCACTGAAATTTTAGTAACCTCCTTCTCATCTTTTATTCAAGTTCATGCTTGTTGGATAACATTATTTTAGGCATATCTTGTTTGTATTCCCACACTAAATTAATCCTTCAATGGGTTTGGATGGCCTTTACTATGGCTCCAAAACCATGTTTGTAAATGCTTAGAACAATAACAATATGTTTACACCAACATAATGAGAAAAATAACCTTTCTAGTTGCATGCTTCACATTACCAAAAATATTGTATAGACTACATAAAGTGACTTACAATCCACTCAATTTTAATTCTTTTATTTAATTAGTATGGTAGGAAGAAGGATGATGATGAGGAAGGATTACTAAATTTTAATTCTTTTATTTAATTATTTAGGTAGGAAGAAGGATGGGGCATATGTGATATTTCACATTTACAATATCGCACATGCTATATATCACATATGCGATATTGAAAAGTAAAAAAAGAAATAAAACAGAGGCCGCAGGCCCCTCAAATATCATTTGCACAGGATCGGGACAGCGAAAAACCGCGAGGGCAAAATAGTGCAGAGGCGATTTGCGTTTTAGATTTTCAAGGTCGAGGTTGAGGTCGTGTTGGAGGTGGATTGGCTCCAATGGTAGGTAAATGCTCTTACCCTTTTCACTTAGTCTTCAATTCTTTATTTTTTTCCATAATTTCATAGTTTTTATAATTATTTTAAATAAATTTAAATTTTTTTTTTGAATGAAATCAAAGAATGATTAAAAGTAAAATAACTTGTATTTTTTTGTTTAAATATTAACAGACAACATCAATGAACAAGACAATCTGGAAAACCCACCCTCTAATAACCCACAACCTAACCCACAACCTAACCCAAACCCAAACCCAGAGGGGGAACAAGATCAAAAATCACAGATTATTGCGTGTTTGGCATCATTGAGGCACCTTAGCTCATCTATTAGAGGGGGGGATCATTTGAGAGAGTTTTTAGTCGATGCATTGGACACAATAACAAACACAATTGCTGAATCCCAAGGATCTCTGTAAAACATTAGCTCGTATAGAGAATCCAGGAGGGAATACTACTCCGATGTATTGAGTTATAAAGACATCAAAGCCCTTAAAATTAGAAAATACCAATTATTTTCATTATTCCGAGACCCTAGCACCGGATTGGTTCCACCCAACATTCGACCACACATTTCCATAGACTGGTGCATTAAACCAAATATAAAATCCAATTGGATGGATTGTTGGCATATGGTTTTCGATGAAGACCCTCATGGGAATAGGGACATCCCATTTTATTTCCTTAGGATGTTGTATGTAGAATTCATCCTAGGGAAACATGTTAACTACTTCAATCTCTTAGGCTTCTAGGGTGTTGGTCATGGGATGCCCCAAGATAGGTTAGGTGCTAGGACGGATCCTAACCGTGTGCCATGCCCTCCATGCACACCAAAACCCCCTCGGCTATATCCTCCTGCATGTCCTATGATTGAGAATACACAGGAGGCATTATTTGACTTGGCAGATACATTGCTTCAGCATGGGACTGATGTCCAAGGCAATGTAGACCAAGGGGCTGGCACTTCTAAGGTGGGCCCATCTACAAATCACACAGGAGATGCAGAGCATTCAGAGCATTGTGTTAATCCACACCCTTGCACATTGTGTGGAGGCATATGCTATGGACCTGCTTCAGACTTCCAAGACGATGGATTACTTCGCTTTGTAAGTAAAACTCATTATTTTCATATTATATTTTGTTTCATATCAAAAATTTCAATTGTTTCACAATTTATTTCTATTTAATTATCTAACAAATTATGTTAACAAATATACAGCTGGTGTCCCATGGCACACCACAGTTGCATAGTCCACCGATCAATATTGAGAACATTGATGCAGCTATCAATATTTCATATGGGTTTGGTTCTTCACCAATAGGGGTAATAACTATACTTGTTAATTTGTCAACTTTATTTACATATTTAGAGTACAGATTATAACATTAAATACATCCTAATTTTGATAAAACATGTTTTATGCAGGGTGACTAGGATGAGTATATTGTATCGCAACATATTCCCTCTCATGCAGAGGTAGATTCCCAGACACAGGTATTATTTGAAATATGCTTTCAATTATGTTTCACTTTCTTTGGAAAAATCATTTTACTTGTATCTCTTTGACATATGTTACTTTATGCAGGAACCAATTGTGACAGTGGTGCTTGAAGATCACCAAAGTGAGGTTGTTGTCAACCCACCTCTTCCCCCCAGCCAGGTATGTATGTTTCACTTTCTTCAAGGTAACATCATTTTTTGTCCATGTAGTATATATGTCTTTAATTCACTATTTTATCTGAAATTGACATATATGTTACTTTATATGTAGGCCCCTAGTGAGGCACCAGTGCGTGAAGAGCACCAAACCAGTGGCCCACCTTTGACGAGCTAGCAGGTATGTTTATGTAGATCACTTTCTTTGTACGTTTGTGTATCTATTTCTTTGATTTGGTGCTTGAAGAGACCCAAATTGGTGACCCACCTCTTCCCCTGCAAGTTACATGTATATTTGTTGACATTGGCATATATATATATATATATTTTTGTGCACCTTGATAGTGAGCAAGTAATGCTTGAAGAGCACCCAATCAGGGTCATTGTTAGTGAGGCACCAAGACCCACCATTACTTACTCACGTACAGTAAGTAGAAATGTTATTTTGGTTTTGGAATTTGAACAAATGTACATAGAATTTTTAAAGGTTGGTAAATTAACTTACAAAATTTGGTTTTCTGCAGTCTCCACTAATGCGACCTATCCCTCTTGTTCAGCGATGGGGATCACCAGTGAGTAGTCAGAAAAGAAAGCTAGAATTCTACGAAGACTTTGGCAGTGGCAACAAAAGGGGGGATAACTAGAATAAATGTATAGGGAGCATACATAGATGTAAATTTTTGTTCATATGTACACACAGATGTACTTTTTGATCCACTATTTTGTATTATGGCCATGTGGCATGACAATTTTTGTAACATTATTTCTATACATATATAATATAAAGCAAGCTTCAAATTTATACATATATGGTTGACTTGATCTTGGAACATGATATGTGTGGTTCACATGTGTGCTAACTTATGAATTTCCAATACTTAAAGGAAGAATTTATGACTCATCAACTTTTTAACATTATCGCTATCCTCAACTTTTTAACATCATAACCATACCATACACTAAAGTTAACAATCATAAAACTATGTCATGCATGGATGTGTAATATATACCATATCATACCCTACAATACCCTATGATACTAACATCATACAATTCTAACATACAATAACATGCCCTACAATACCATATGACACTAACATCATACCATACTAACATACAATAACATACCATAACATAACATACTTTAACATCATACCATACTAACATACCATACCATTGTAATATACCATACACTAACATCAAAACACTAACTCATGCATGCATGTGTAATATACCATATCATATCCTACAATACCCTATGATACTAACATCATACCATACTAACACACAATAACATACCCTGCATTACCCTAGGACACTAACATCATACCATACTAACATACAATAACATGTACCATAACATAACATACTAACAATATGTACCATAAAAATAAGTCATGCATGCACGTGTAATATATACCATATCATACCTTACAGTACCCTATGATACTAACATCATACCATACTAACATACATTATACCCTACAAACCCTAAATTGGTTGAAGTAAACCCTAGTTCCATAGATCATTATTTGTCAACCCTAGTGATAGCATGCAAAGTGGTGTTTATGAAAGCCTAGTTGGTTTTCGATTTGTACAGGGCCATGTGTTTCTATTTCCCTCTCCTAACTTGCAAATTGCTCACAAAACCCTACTCCCATCTCATACCTTCTCCACCCTAGTAGGTGCATGCAAATTGGTGTTCATGAAAGCCTAGTTGGTGCATGCAAGTATTGGTGATCATGTGTATCTAGTTCCCTCTCCTAACTTGCACGATTTCTCACTAAACCATAGTTCCCTCTCCTAACTTGCATGATTGCTCACTAAACCGTTGTTCCATCTCATACCTTGGTAACCCTAGTTGGAGCATGTAAATTGGTGTTCATGAAAGCCTAGTTGGTGCATGCAAGTATTCGTGATCATGTGTTTCTAGTTCCCTCTCTTAACTTGCAAATTGCTCACTAAACCCTAGTTCCATCTCATACCTTGTCAACCCTAGTTGGAGCATGCAAATTGGTGTTCATGAAAGCCTAGTTGGTGCATGCAAGTATTGGTGATCATGTGTTTCTAGTTCCCTCTCCTAACTTGCATGATTGCTCACCAAACCCTAGTTCCTTCTCATACCTTGTCAACCCTTGTTGGAGCATGCAAATTGGTGTTCATGAAAGCCTAGTTGGTGCATGCAAGTATTGGTGATCATGTGTTTCTAGTTCCCTCTCTTAACTTGTGAATTTCTCACTAAACCCTAGTTCCATATCATACCTTGTGAACCCTAGTTGGAGCATGAAAATTGGTGTTCATGAAATCCTAGTTGGTGCATGCAAGTATTGGTGATCATGTGTTTCTAGTCCCCTCTCTTAACTTGTAAATTGCTCACTAAACCTTGGTTCCATCTCATACCTTGTGAACCCTAGTTGGAGCATGCAAATTGGTGTTCATGAAAGCCTAGTTGGTGCATGCAAGTATTGGTGATCATGTGTTTCTAGTTCCCTCTCTTAACTTGCAAATTGCTCACTAAACCCTAGTTCCATCTCATACCTTGTCAACCCTAGTTGGTGTGCATGCAAATTGGTGTTCATGAAAGCCTAGTTGGTGCATGCAAGAATTGGTAATCATGTGTTTCTAGTTCCCTCTCTTAACTTGCAAATTGCTCACTAAACCCTAGTTCCATCTCATACCTTGTCAACCCTAGTTGGTGTGCATGAAAATTGGTGTTCATGAAAGCCTAGTTGGTGCATGCAAGTATTGGTGATGATGTGTTTCTAGTTCCCTCTCTTAACTTGCAAATTGCTCACTAAACCATAGTTCCATCTCATACCTTGTCAACCCTAGTTGGTGCATGCAAATTGGTGTTCATGAAAGCCTAGTTGGTGCATGCAAGTATTGGTGATCATGTGTTTCTAGTTCCCTCTCTTAACTTTCAAATTGCTCACTAAACCCTAGTTCCATCTCATACCTAGTCAACCCTAGTTGGTGCATGCAAATTGGTGTTCATGAAAGCCTAGTTGGTGCATGCAAGTATTGGTGATCATGTGTTTCTAGTTCCCTCTCTTAACTTTCAAATTGCTCACTAAACCCTAGTTCCATCTCATACCTTGTGAACCCTAGCTGGAGCATGCAAATTGGTGTTCATGAAATCCTAGTTGGTGCATGCAAGTATTGGTGATCATGTGTTTCTAGTTCCCTCTCTTAACTTGCAAATTGCTCACTAAACCCTAGTTCCATCTCATACCTTATCAACCCTAGTTGGAGCATGCAACTTGGTTTTCATGAAAGCCTAGTTGGTGCATGCAAGTATTGGTGATCATGTGTTTCTAGTTTTCTCTCTTAACTTGCAAATTGATCACTAAACCCTAGTTCCATCTCATACCTTGTCAACCCTAGTTGGTGTGCATGCAAATTGGTGTTCGTGAAAGCCTAGTTGGTGCATGCAAGTATTGGTGATCATGTGTTTCTAGTTCCCTCTCTTAACTTGCAAATTACTCACTAAACCCTAGTTCCATCTCATACCTTGTCAACCCTAGTTGGTGTGCATGCAAATTGGTATTCATGAAAGCTTAGTTGGTGCATGCAAGTATTAGTGATCATGTGTTTCTAGTTCTCTCTCCTAACTTGGATGATTGCTCAGCAAACCCTAGTTCCATCTCATACCTTGTCAACCCTAGTTGGAGCATGCAAATTGGTGTTCATGAAAGCATAGTTGGTGCATGCAAGTATTGGTTATCATGTGTTTCTAGTTCCCTCTCTTAACTTGCAAATTGCTCACTAAACCCTAGTTCCATCTCATACCTTGTCAACCCTAGTTGGTGCATGCAAATTGGTGTTCATGAAAGCATAGTTGGTGCATGCAAGTATTGGTGATCATGTGTTTCTAGTTCCCTCTCTTAACTTGCAAATTTCTCACTAAACCCTAGTTCCATCTCATACCTTGTCAACCCTAGTTGGTGCATGCAAATTGGTGTTCATGAAAGCCTAGTTGGTGCATGCAAGTATGAAAGCCTTGTTGGTTTCTGATTTGTACATGGCAATGTAATTAAATGTATATTAAACTAAAACATCAAGAAATGTAAATTTCAACAACTCGAGAGCTTGTTATTTTCTGAACTCTATTTGGTGGTGTCTAAAGACACCATTCTTGGTTCTTCCAATGTGCCGTAGATGGTGTTTGTATCCTAGGCACATGAAAGGCTAGAAATTAGTAACATCATAAGAAAGAAAAGAGAACCCAACGAAAATGTGCAAACATGATTTATAGATAACTCACCCGAGGTTGTACAATCGTGTTTATAGTGTCCAGTATCCTCTGAATAATATTATGTCTGTGAATGGTATCTGTCAATCATAGGTTTATTACATTGGTAATAAAGTAAGGCTAAATAATGGAAATTGTGCTTCAGAATTCACTTTAAAGGTTAAATAATGCACATGACAATGCACTCATATAAGTAGGCCATCCAGATCATCTCTGCTACCGATGGTATCCATCAATCTTTCATTCTCTATATGAGGTAGCAATTATTGTACATGTGACCTATTTTTGTGACCAAGTGTGCGCAGCTTGATATTTATACCAACTACCAGGTTGGTGAAGTGGTATAAAATAGCTCCTAGTCTATAATCCTGATATACATACCCACCCTTCCTTTTTTGTTGTGCTGCAAGTGTCAAGTACTCCCCTTTTATAACCATCGATCCGTTTGGGAATTAAATATTTTCATCATCTGTAATAGGTTCTAGAAGGGTTTGTTTCCCCTCTAAGCAACGTGCCAACCAATAGTCAGAACCCCATTCATTATTTTTTGGGGCAACCACTGCATATATCTAACCTGTGAAAGGAAATAGGTCGATTTAACAATACATTTTGTAAATAAGGTTCTGCATTTCTAATTTCTACATAAATTAAATTCTACATAGCTCGAGTAAACAATACATAAATTCATTCTCTTATTTAGGTACTACTCATGTACCTGCTTGTATGAGATCCAATATGTGATCATAGTCTATAGAAATATGTGTCTTATCATCTTCCAAATGGTCTATTTCATTAACCCCATTGAAATTGGTGCCAAGTGTCACTCGATCCCATGTATCAACAGTATCCGTATGCTCACAATCATCCCATTCATCGATGCTACAAGAATTGCAAAAGCAAGCCTTCAATCTTGTCCAAATTTGTAGGGCCGAGTTGTCTGAGCTTCGAATTGAATGAAACTGTCGAGTTCCATAAACTATGTTCCCCCGAGTTGTTTGTGATCGGTCCACATTTGTCACCTCCTAGAATATTCTTCACACTAAGTGTTTCCTTGTTGCTTGTTCTCCCATGACAGATGCACACCATTGGAATATCAATGCAGCGTCTCGAAGGAAAGCACCTATAAACTTCATCTCTTCCCTTTGAAGGGCAGTTTTAATGTATGCACCAGCACCATCATGCTCTCCTTTTCCATGACCAGTTTTAAAGTAGTTCCATACATGTGGCACCTTGTATTTTATGTGCAACAAACACAACCATTCAAATACATGTGCATTCTTGAACTGTCCAGCACAACCATCTGACCAAATGAAATGATGATAAAATGGTATATCCATAGCTATCACATGATCATAGAATAATTTAAAGCAATGTTGCATGTAATGGATGTCATGTAGAAGTGAATTTCTTTCAGTATCACACGTTTCTCTTCATTGCTATCTTGCCCATGTCGATACGTGATATGCACCATTATGCTCACCTGCTCAGAGTGATAGTATTGACTTTGAATTTCATTTTGTGGTTGTAGGGTGTAATTTTCTGCAAATTCAACCACTAATAATATTGTTCCGAGAGGGAAGATGTCCCGGCATATTCTGAATTGCTCATCTTGCCACAGTGCCATATCAACATGTTGAATGTACTATTGGATCTTTCCACGAAACTCTGGAATAAAATCACATACTCGCACCTGGTACATGAATATTAATATGTCAATAAACCACATAAAAAATGTGCACATGAATATTAATTTGTCAATATTCAAGAATTTACCTATGAAGTCACCAATTTAATCTTCCTTCTTTCTTTCCAATCATTTAGCTGATATGTCTCATACTGATAGTTTTGCTTCTTAACAATTGCATTCTCGAATGCTTGATCTTCACTTTCATGGATGCAATCAGACCATAATGATAGCCCACCACAATTGTTGCAAGAACCATCTACACATTTTTTTAAGTAATTGTTGATGTATTTGTAACTTCAGAATGTATTCATCTATGTATCTTATGTATTGTAACCTGATGTTTATTCTAAGATGTGTCTATAATGTAATTTAGTCATATTGTTATGACCTGATGTTCCGATCGGGAGGATCAATAATGTAAACATGTCATGTCAATTCATAGTGAGTAACCCTTTGATTGTCTAAGGGTTAAAGTCCCCGCAGTTCTGGGGCACTACGGTTATTAGACTCTCTTAGTAGAGGTCGGCCCTGGTAGGGTTTTAGTCATGTCGAGATTAGTATAAATAGAGAACTGGAGTCTCTATTTATCACACAACTCATACACACTCAAGTGTAGCACATAGTTGAGGAAGGAGAAGACACAAGGGCTAGTCAAGAAGAAGATTACTGCTGTTGGGATATCACTTACTGTTTTGGGGCTTTTACTATTTTGGTGTTGATTCTATATCTGAGGAAGTTGCAGGGTTTTCTCCTTTATGGTTTCCCCGAGGAAAAACACTGTGTTTATTTTCTCTTGTGTTTGATTGTTGTACTTGTTATTCTCTCAATTAAAGATCCTAATAATGCTAGCTTAATGTTGAAAAACTAACATGGTATCAGAGCTAACCTAAGAAGAAGACACTGTGCAGCTGTGGGAACTAGGGTCCTAGTTTGTGGATCTTCCTCCACAAATTTTCAGCAAAAGTAAGGTGGAATAACTCTCCTCCTTAGGGTTCATCTTTCTGTTGAAGCAGAATCCAATTCTGAGGTTTTTCAGTTTTGGAACCAACACTACTGCCGGAAATTAGGGCTTTTCACAGAAGAGGAATTTTTCACTGAGCCTAGGCCTGGATTTATCTCCTCCCCAAAATCGAAGTTAGGGACAAATTTCAAAGCATTTGGGTAAACAGAACTCCAGAAAAGAAAAACCCTAATTTGCTCTTGAACCAGCTCTGCAGGATTTTAGCTCAAGTTTCAAATCCGACATGTTGAACCTGGTAAGATCTAGAATCTTTTGTATTTCCATTTGAGTTTCTCAGTTAAGATGTATCATCATACCAATCTTTATGAAAATCTTGAGGGAGCTGATAACTTTCGAGCCTGGAAGTATAGGATCTCCCTGATCGTGGAAGAGAATGAATTAGAATCCTACATTCATGAGGAGATTCCATCTCTAGAGGGAGATGAGGCAAAGGCCTTTCATAATAAGAAGATGGTTATGGAAAAGAGGATCATTGTTGATTCTATCAAGGATCACCTTATCCCACAGGTTTCCTCTCTTAAGAAACCTAAAGCTATGTTTGATGCCCTAACCAATTTGTTTAAAGAGAAGAACATAAACCAAAAGATGACTCTGAGGAATCAACTGAAGAATGTGAAGATTTAGAATGTAGAAAATATCCAGTCTTACTTCACAAGGGTTTCTCAGATCAAGGAACAATTAGAAGCTATTGATGAAGATGTGGAAGATGCAGAGATTGTGATGACTACTTTGAATGGCCTTCTTAGGTCATGGGATTCTTTCATCCAAGGAATCTGTGCTAAAAATAAGTTAGTCAAGTTCAGTGGACTATGGGAAGAGTTCTCTCAAGAAGAATCTCAGATAGCAGCTCGAGAAGAGAAGATGGGAAGTGAAGATCAAGCTCTCACAGTTCACTCCAAGAGAGGCAGAAGAAGATCTCATCACTTCAAAGGTAATAATCCTCATCATAGAGATAACAATAGAAAGGACCTATCTAGAATAAGATGTTATACATGTGATGAGATAGGGAACTTTGCAAAAGACTGTCCTAAGAGTAAGAACCACTCTCATAAGAAGAAGGGGAACAAAAGAAGACATCATGCTCATGCTACAGAGGACGATGAACCATCCTAGTGAAGATTCTTCAAGTGAGGATGAATATGTTCTGATCTCCGCTCTCACAAGTAACATTACTCATGGTAGTGATGATTGGCTTATAGACAATGGGGCTTCCAAACACATGACTGGATTCAAGGAATCCTTTGTAAGACTGTCAGAACATGAATCACCTCACAAGGTGAAGCTACGAGATGACTACCAATATCCAATAAAAGGTAGTGGGAAATCTTCATATAAAATAGACCTTGGTAAGTCTCTAACAATGAAAGAAGTATTGTTTGTGCCAGGACTCAAGAAGAACCTTCTCTCCATATCAGCATTGGATACAAAAGGAATGTGGGTTGCATTCATGGATGGTCAAGTCATTATGTGGCCTAGAGGAAAGACTATCAATGATGCAGTAGTGATTGGAGAACAAGAAGGAGGATTGTACAAATTGAAGGGCCATCCAAAACAAGCCTTGGTCCATGACATAGTAGAGCCAAATGAGCTTTGGCATAGAATTCTTGCACATGTGCATTATAGAGCACTACCTATTGCAAGCAAAGTTGTTGAAGGTCTTCCAGAATTCCAAGCAAAACATGATGGTGTCTGTAAAGGATGTGCGAAAGGAAAGAATACAAATAAGACATTTCCTAGCAGCGAAATCAAAGCCAAAGACATACTAGAAATCATCCACTCCAATGTATGCATTCCTATGTCATCAAACTCACTAAGCGGGTATGCATACTATGTTTCTTTTATTGATGATTTTTCTAGAAAGACATGGGTTTACTTCATGAAGAACAAAGACAAAGTATTCAATAAGTTCAAGGAATTCAAAGCCTTGATCAAGAACCATACTGAAAAGAAGATTGAGACTTTTCGATCAGATAATGGTGGATAATTCACTTCAAATGAATTCAAAGAGCTATGCAAAGAATCAGGGATTAAGAGTGAGTTGTTCACTCCTTATAATCCACAACAGAATGGGATTGCAGAACGAAATAATAGAACTATCATTGAAGCTGCAAGAGCTATGCTTCATGATCAAGATCTTCCTATGCATCTTTGGGCGGAAGCTGCCAGAACAACGGTGTTTATATAAAGCCGTAATCCACATAGAGTACTCGAAAATAAGACTCTTGAACAAGTCTTCTCTAGCAAGAAACCAAAAGTCAGCCATCTCAGAATATTTAGCTACCCTGTATACATACACATTCCAAAAGAGAAGAGAACAAAATTAGATCCTTCAAGGAATAAGGGTATATTTGTGGGATACTCTGAAAGATCGAAGGATTACATAATATATTTCCCAAGATACAAGAATATTGACATCAGCAAGGATGTGACATTTGATGAAGACATGGCTTACAACAAATCTAGAAAGAGACCTGCTAAAGAACCTGAAGAAGCAAAAGCAGAAGCACCCAGAATTCATGATACAACCATGAATAAAGAAGCTCAAGAAGAAGATCGAGAATTTGAAGAACCAAAAAGACCTGTAGATCCACCTCTAGAGAAGAATCCTCATAAGAGGAAACCTGCTTGGGTACAAGAACTTATCCAAGGTGCGGAAATATATGGGGATCTAGAAGAGAATCACAGAGAAAGAAAGAGGACAAGATCCTGCTCCGGGTATGTAGCCTTACTATGTGATTTCATTGATAAAGAACCTTCTAGTTATGAAGAAGTGGCAAAACGGAAAGAATGGAAGGATTCTATGATCGAAGAATACCAATCAATCATGAAAAATGATTTCTGGGATGTTGTCCCAAGACCAGATGGGAAGTCAGTTGTAACTTCCAAATGGATCTACAAGATCAAGCATGCTGCAGATGGTAGCATTGAGAAATATAAGGAAAGATTTGTATCTTGGGGTTTCTCTCAGAAAGAAGGAATAGACTATAAAGAAACCTTTGCACCTATAGCCAGAAACACTTCCATTAGATCAGTACTTGCTCTGGCTGCAGTGATGAAATGGAAGATACACCAGATGGATGCCAAGACTGCTTTCTTGAATGGTGTAGTGGAAGAGGAAGTGTATGTAGAACAACCACTCGGTTTTGAGACACATGACAGGAAGTCTCATGTGTGTAGATTGAAGAAAGACCTGTATGGTTTGAAACAGGCACCCAGGACTTGGTACGGCAGAATTGAAAGCTTTCTATCCAGTTTGGGCTTTACCAAGAGTAAAGCAGATTCCAACCTTTACTACAAGGTTGAGGATGGAAACCCAGTGATGCTTCTACTATATGTAGATGATTTGTTTGTGACAGGTATGGATGGGTTGATTGCTGATACAAAAATAAAGCTTGCTACCGAGTTCGAGATGAAGGACTTGGGTATGATGCATTGCTTTCTAGGTATGGAGGTGTGGCAGAGTACACATGAAATCTTCCTTGGACAAGGGAAGTATGCAGTAGAGATCCTAAAAAGGTTTGAGATGATGGACTACAAGGCTATAGCCACACCGATGGCATCAAACCTAAAGCTATTGAGTGATGCCTCATCAGAGTTGGTTGATGCTACGATGTATCGTCATATGATTGGGTCGTTGATGTACCTGACGAACACAAGACCAAATATTTGCTTCGCTGTGAACACCTTGAGCCAATTCCTGACAGATCTGAGACATGTTCACTTGACTACTGCAAAGGATATTCTGAGGTACCTGAAGGGTACAATTGACTATGGACTCAAGTACAATGAGAATAAAAAAATTAACCTGGAGGGTTATGTTGATTTAGATTGGGTAGGAAGTGCCATCGATAGGAAGAGCACTTTAGGGTGTTGCTTCAGTATGGGTTCAGGTGTGATCTCTTGGTTTAGCAGGAAGCAATCCTGTGTGGAACTTAGTACAGCTGAAGCAAAGTATGTCACAGCTTGTTCAGCTAGTTGTGAGGTAGTATGGCTACAGAAGTTACTCTCTGATTTATTTGATCTCCAGTTGGATGCTACTTGTTACATTGTGACAACCAGAGTTGCATGAAGTTGTCAGAGAATCCAGTGTTCCATGACAAATCTAAGCATATCGAGATCAAGTACCACTATATCAGGGATATGGTGTAGAGGGGAGCAATGAAGCTCCGGTATGTTGCAACAGAGGAACATATAGCTGATGTATTGACAAAGCCATTGGCTAGGGTGAAGTTTGAGTGCTTCAGGGAGAAGCTTGGTGTTCTCCAGATCAATATTTCCTCCAAGGGAAAGTGATGAGTCCCATAGCCATTCTGACATGGTGAGAGGATTGGTTCCTTCCATTGTCAAATGTAAGGGCTGAGCCATTCTGTCATGGTGAGAGGATTGCTTCCTTCCAAGTCAGATATGAGTGCTGGCCATTCTGTTGAGTAGGACAGGTGTAAGGGAAATTGCCATTCTTTGAATGGAGGTGCCTGGTGAGGTACCAAAAACACTCAGTCTAGGACTGAGTATCCATTCTGATGTGATAGAGGGAGGTGTTCCCACTTGATCAGATGTAAGCGCTGAACCATTCTGTCATGGCTAAAGGATTAAGTTCCTTCCATGTCAAATGTGAGTGTTGGCCATTCCAACGAGCAGGTCGAATGTAAGGGCAACTGCCATTCTCTAGGAGAATGGAGGCACCTGGTCAGTTACCAGGTAGCTCAATCAAGGAGGACTAGGGGATAATATGATATGACTGTAGGATTGGTTCCTACAAGATTAGATGTGAGTGCAAGCCCTTTCATCATTGTGAGTAGGATGTGTTCCCTCCTGGATGAATGTAAGTGCATAAATCTTTCATCATTGTGAGCAGGATGTGTTCCAGCCTGGATGAGAGTCTTTCATCATTGTGAGCAGGATGTGGTTCTTGGCTGGGTGGAAGAACAGAGTTCTTCCATCATCATGAGTAGGATGTGGTTTCGGCCTGGATGAAAGTGAGGAAATATTCCATCATTGTGAGAAGGATGTGGTTCTAGCCTGGGTGAAAGAACAGAGTTCTTTCATCATTGTGAGCAAGATGTGGTTCCAGCCTTGATGGAAGTGCAGAACTATTCCATCATTGTGAGAAGGATGTGTTCCATCCTGGATGGATGTGAGTACTGTGCCTTTCTTATGAGTAGGTCAGATGTAAGTGCTGAAGTCTTTTCACAGATGATAGTAGTTGTGTCCTATCATGCTGGTGAGTGTGAGTGTCGGGCCTTTCTGACGAGTAGGTCAGATATAAGTGCTGGAGAAGACCTACATGGAGGGTAAGCATACAACCAGCATGAAAAAGGGCTAGCTCTGTAGAAATTCCTATGATGAGAAGAACCATGAGATAGCACCAGGGATGATCTAGATCGCGTGATGATTGAGATCCAGTGATGATAGCGAGCGATGATACAGATTGAGTGATGATCGAAGTCCAGTGATGATGATCCAGCAGAAATGATCCAGATCGAGTGATGATTGAGATATAGCGATGATAGCCAGTGATGATCCAGATCGAGTGATGATCTAGATCCAGTGATGATGCCTCATGATGATCCAGATCCAGTGATGATGTCCCATGATGATCCATATCGAGAGATGATCTAGATCTGATGAATTGAAGACGAATATGACTTGAAGACTCAAGAAGACCTGAGATGTAGATGACGAGATGATCCAGTTGATACAGAGAAGAAGACCAGTGCTGAAAATTGTGTTGAAAGAATACCTTCCTAGGTTAAGAGGGAGTGTTGATGTATTTGTAACTTTGGAATGTATTCATCTATGTATCTTATGTATTGTAACCCGATGTTTATTTCGGGATGTATCTATAATGTAATTGAGTCATATTGTTATGCCCCGATGTTCCGATCGAGAGGATCAATAATGTAAACAAGTCATGTCAAATCATAGTGAGTAACCCTCTAATTGTCTAAGGGTTAAAGTCCCCACAGTTTCAGGGCACTAGGGTTATTAGACTCTCCTAGTAGAGGTCGGCCCTGGTAGGGTTTTAGTCATGTCAAGATTAGTATAAATAGAGAACTGGAGTCTCTATTTATCACACAACTCATATACACTCAAGTGTAGCGCATAGTTGAGGAAGGAGAAGACACTGGGGCTAGTCAAGAAGAAGATTACTGCTATTGGGAGATCACTTACTGTTTTGGGGCTTTTATTGTTTTGGTGCTAATTCTATCTTTGAGGAAGTTGTGGGGTTTTCTCCTTTATGGTTTCCCCGAGGAAAAACACTGTGTTCATTGTCTCTTGTGTTTGATTGTTGTACTTGTTATTCTCTCAGTTAAAGATCCTAATAATGCTATCTTAATGTTGAAAAAATAACAGTAATGTGTTTTCCCATCTTGCCTCGGACACATTATGCTATGGATGAAATATCTGGATGAAATTGGCGGTACTATACTTGAGCATTCCTGCACATGGTTAGGATGCAAAAAAGACGTATATGTGCAAATGTATGGTAATATCGGTCAAAATCTATATGGTATCTACAACAACAAGTGTTCTGAATGGTATTGATTCTAACATACCAAGGCTTGCATCTTTCAAAAGATCTTTGTTCGAGCCTTAGCTGTACTTGGGAAACTTTAAACATCTTGAACAGTTGAGTTTGTGTCATGTCAAGATAATGTTTAACATGAGGTTCAGTGTTTCTAGAACCCCTACAATGTTTTAACACATCCTTCATGTTAGAAGAATGCCTAGTGTTATCATGCCAAAATGTTTGCACTAGGTCCTTCACTGTTTCGACTAACTTCATGTCTTTGCGAGGAAACCTACCGCTAAATGCCCATAATGTTTCCATTTGTCCCTCTACATCAAGGTTGTCTCTTCTTATTGAATATTTTTTAAGTGTCTTTGGATGTAAAGGCACAATTTGTGATGTGCATTTAAGTAAACGACGTTGTCTTGTGGATCTACATACAATTGATTCAGCCAATACACGATGAGCCACATTACAGTCTTGTGAATGATTTTTTTTCCAATTGATGTGAATGCAGCAGCAAGAGATTTAACAATGTGATTACTTGATTTGACATTCTTCATTGTTGTTATGCCTAAATATCTTCTAACAGTTGCCATATTTCTATATTTAAGCAAAGCTAAAAACAATTGGCATTTACCAAATTTGGATTTGTTATCAAAATATTGTCTCATTATTTGAGAAGAATGATTAAGGATAGTGCATTTAGTCACCTTACCTTCCATGGAAGTCAATCCTCTCTCATCCACTTGTATTCGTTTAGGAGTTCTCTTTCGTTTTGATGCAAAATTTGTTGCCGTTTGAAATGCTGGAGTGATGTTTACATCCAATACCATCTCAAAACTTCGATTAGGAGATTGATCCACCGAACATGGTTGTTGCTGAGTCACATTTGCACCGGGAGTAACATAATTATTGAACTCTTCACAAGATTGTCTGTTTTGTTAGTTTTTCAACATTAAGCTAGCTTTATTAGGATCTTTAACTGAGACAATAACAAGCATAGCAATCAAACACAAGAAACAATGAACACAGTGTTTTTCCTCTAGGAAACCATAAAGGAGAAAACCCCACAACTTCCTCAGATATAGAATCAGCACCAAAATAGAAAATCCCAAAACAGTAAGTGATATCCCGACACCAGTAATCTTCTTCTTGTCTAGCCCTAGTGTCTTCTCCTTCCTCAAATATGTGCTACACTTGAGTGTGAGTGAGTTGTGTGATAAATAGAGACTCCAGTTCTCTATTTATACTAATCACGGCATGACTAAAACCCTACTAGGGCTGACCTCTACTAGGAGAGTCTAATAACCCTAGTGCCCTGGAACTGCAGGGACTTTAACCCTTAGACAATCGGAGGGTTACCCACTATGACTTGAAATGACTTGTTTACATAATAGATCCTCCCGATCGAAACATCGAGACATGACAACATGACTCAATTACATAATAGATACATCCTGGAATAAACATCGGGTTACAAGACATAAGATACATAGATGAATACATTCTGAAGTTACAAATACATCAACACTCCCTCTTAACTAGGAAGGTATTCTTTTGACACAATTTTTAGCACTGGTCTTCTTCTATGCATCAACTGGATCATCTCGTTATCTTCAAGTATTCTTAGTCTTCAAGTCTTCAAGTCATCTTCTTCTTCAAGTATTCTTCGTCTTCGAGTCTTCAAGTCATCTTCTTCTTCTTTATCACGGGATTTGCATCATCATGAATACTGGCTCATCACTGCTAGATCATCACTCGATTTGGATCATTATCAAGTCTGGATTATCTCATCTGGATCACTTGATCTAGATCATCGAGTCTGGATCATCATCACAACTGAATTGTCACTTGATCTGGATCATCATCAAGTCTAGATCATCTCATATGGATCACTTTATCTGAATCATCATTAAGTCTGGATCATCATCATATGCTATTTCATAATGGTGCTATCTCGATTCTTATCGTCACAGGAAGTTCTACAGAGTCAATATTGTAGGCCTACCCTTCATGTAGGTCTTCGTCAGTGCTTATATCTGACACTTAAGTCAAAATGGCTCGCCCAGCTCTTACATCTGACCTCATCTTGTTAGAAAGGCACGCCCAGCACTCACATTTGACCTCATCCTATTATAAAGGCCTAGCACTCACATATGACCTCATCTTGTTGGAAAGGATCAGCACTTATATCCAACCATGTGCAAGCACACTGCATCAGAGAGGATCTGCACTTACATCTGACCTCATCCTGTCAGAAAGGCACATCACTTACAATCGACCATGCCCAAAATCACTGAATATAAAGGGCTCAACACTTACAATCCGACCATGCATGAAGCACCGCATTGAAAGGGCTCAGCACTTACAATCTGACCATACACGAAGCACCACATCAGAAAAGGCTCAGCACTTACAATCTGACCATGCACGAAGCATTGCATCAGAAAGGGCATGCACTCACATTTGATCATGGAGGAACTAATCCTACCATCATATCAGAATGGCCCCTAATCCTAGACTGAGCTACCTGGTAATTGACCAGGTGCCTCCATTCCTAGAATGGTAGTTGCCCTTACATATTACCTACTTTTCAGAATGTCCAACACTCACATCTAACATGGGAGGAACCTAATCCTTTAGCCATGACAGAATGGTTCAACCCTTACATCTGATCAAGTGGGAACACATCCCTCTATCATATTAGAATGGCTTCTTAGTCCTAGACTGATTTTTCCTTGTAACTGAGCAAGTGCCTCCATTCCCAGAATGGAAGTTTCCCTTACATCTATCCTACTCAACAGAATGGACAGCACTCATATCTGACATGGAAGGAACCAATCCTCTCACCATGACAGAATGGCTTGGCCCTTACATCTGACCATGGAAGGAACCAATCCTCTCACCATGTCATAATGGCTATGGGTCTCATCACTTTATCCTGGAGGAAACCTTGATATCGAGAACACCAAGCTTCTCCCTAAAGTACTCGAACATCATCCTAGCTAATGGCTTCGTCAATACATCAGCTATCTATTCCTCCGTTGCAACATACTGGAGCTTCACTGCTACCCTCTGCACCATATCCATGATATAGTGATACTTGATCTCGATATGCTTCGACTTGTCATGGAACACTGGATTCTCTGACAATTTCATGCAACTCTGGTTGTCACAATGTATACAAGTAGCATCCAACTGGAGATCAAATATATCAGACAGTAGCTTCCGCATCCATACTGCCTCACAACTAGGTGAACAAGTTGCGACATACTCTGATTCAGCTGTACTCAGTGCCACACAGGATTGCTTCCTACTAAACCAAGAGATCACACTTGATCCCATATTGAAGCAACATCCTGAAGTGCTCTTCCTATCGATGGGATTGCCTTCCCAATCTGAATCGACATAACCCTCTAGGTTAATCTTTTGATTCGCATCGTACTTGAGCCCATATTCAACTATACCCTTCAGGTACCTCAGAATATGCTTTGCAGCAGTCAAGTGAACATGTCTCAGATCTGTCAGGAACTAGCTCAAGGTGTTCACAGCAAAGAAAATATCTGGTCTTGTGTTTGTCAGGTACATCAATGACCCAATCATCTGACGATACATTGCAGCATCAACTGACTCTGATGAAGCATCACTCAATAGCTTCAGGTTTGATGCCATAGGTGTGGCCATGGCTTTGCAGTCCATCATCACAAACCTATTCAGGATCTCTACTGCATACTTCCCTTGTCCAAGGAATATTCCATCCATACTCTGCCACACTTCCATACCTAGAAAATAATGCATCATACCCAAGTCCTTCATCTCGAACTCGGCAGCAAGATTTCTCTTCGTATCAGCAATCAACCCATCCATGCCTGTCACAAATAGATCATCTACATATAGTAGAAGAAATCACTGGGTTTCCATCTTCAACCTTGTAGTAAAGGTTGGAATCAACTTTACTCTTGGTAAAGCCCAAAATGGATAGAAAGCTGTCAATTCTGCCGTACCATGTCCTAGGTTCCTGTTTCAAACCGTAGAGGGCTTTCTTCAATATGCATACATGAGACTCTCTGTCATGTGTCTCAAAATTGAGTGGTTGCTCCACATACACTTCCTCTTCCACTACACCATTCAAGAAAGCAGTCTTGACATCCATCTGGTCTATCTTCCATTTCATCACTGCAGCTAGAGAAAGTATTGATCTGATGGAAGTGTATCTGGCTACAGGTGCAAAGGCTTCTTCATAATTAATTCCTTCTTTCTGAGAGAAACCCCATGCCACAAATCTTGCCTTATATTTTTTAATTCTACCGTCTACAGCATGCTTGATCTTGTAGATCGATTTGGAAGTTACAACTAACTTCTCTTTTGGTATTGGGACAACATCCCAAACATCATTCTTCATGATCGACTTATATTCTTCGATCATAGCATCCTTCCATTCTTTTCATTCTGTCACTTCTTCATAGCTGGAAGGTTCTTTGTCAATGAAATCACATAGTAAAGCTACATACCCGGAGCAGGATCTGGTCCTCTTTCTTTCTCTATGATTCTCTTCTAGAGCCCCATATCTTTCCACACCTTGGATAAGTTCTTGTACCCAAGCAGGTTTCCTCTTATGAGGATTCTTCTCCAGAGGTGGATCTATAGGTCTTTGTGGTTCTTCAAATTCTTGATCTTCTTCTTGAATTTCTTCATTCATGGTTGTGTCATGAATTCTAGGTGCTTTTGCTTCTTCAGGTTCTTCAGCAGGTCTCTTTCTAGATTTGTTGTAAGCTGTGGCTTCATCAAATCTCACATCCCTACTGATGTCAATCTTCTTGTATCCTAGGAAATAGATTCTGTATGCCTTTGAGCTTTCAGAGTATCCCACAAATATACCCTTCTTTCTTGAATGATCTAATTTTGTTCTCTTCTCTTTTGGAATGTGTATGTATACATGACAGCCAAATATTCTGAGATGGCTAACTTTTAGTTTCTTACCGGAGAAGACTTCTTCAGGAGTCTTGTTCTCGAGTACTCTATGTGGAGTACCGTTCTGTACATACACCATTGTTCTAGCAGCTTCTGCCTAAAGATGCATAGGAAGATCTTGATCATGAAGCATTGCTTTTGCAGCTTCCATGATAGTTCTCTTCTTCCGTTCCACAATCCCATTCTGTTGTGGATTATAAGGAGTAGACAACTCCCTCTTAATCCCTGATTCTTTACATAGATTCTTGAACTCGTTTGAAGTGAATTCTTCGCCATTATCTGATCGAAAAGTCTTGATCTTCTTTTTCAGTATGGTTCTTGATCAAGGCTTTGAATTCCTTGAATTTGCTGAATACTTCATCTTTGTTTTTCATGAAGTAAACCCATGTCTTCCTAGAAAAATCATCAATAAAAGAAACATAATATGAATACCCTCTTAGTGAGCTTCATGACATAGGACCGCATACATCAGAGTGGATGATTTCCAAGATTCCTTTTGCTTTGCTTTCGCTACTTGGAAATGTCTTCTTTGTGTTCTTTCCTTTCGCACATCCTTTGTAGACCCCATCATGTTTTGCTTGTATTTCTGGAAGACCTTCAATAGCTTTGCTTGCAAGAGGTAGTGCTCTAGAATGCACATGTGCAAGCCTTCTATGCCAAAGTTCACTTGGCTCTACTGTGTCATGGAACAAGGCTTGTTATGGATGGCTCTTCAATTTGTACAAACCTCCTTCTTGTTCACCAATCACTATTGCATCATCAATAGTCTTTCCTTTTGGCCACATGATGACTTGACCATCTATGAATGCCACCCTCATTCCTTTTGCATCCAATACTGATATGGAGAGAAGGTTCTTCTTGAGTCCTGGCACAAAAAATACTTGTTTCATTGTTAGAGACTTTCCAGAGTCTAATTTGTAGGAGGATTCCCCACTAACTTTTATTGGATATTGGTAGTCATCTCCTACCTTCACCTTGTGAGGTGATTCATGTTCTGAGAGTTTCACAAAGGATTCCTTGAATCCAGTCATATGTTTGGAAGCCCCACTATCTATAATCCAGTCATCACTTCCATGAGTAATGTTACCTGGGAGAGTGGAGATCAGAACATATTCATCCTCGCTTGAAGAATATTTACTTTCATATCTGGATCTCTTCTTGGATGGTTCATCATCCTCCACAGCATGAGCATGCTGTATTTTCTTGCTTCCCTTCTTCTTGTGAGAGCTACTTTTGTTCTTAGGATAATCTCTAGCAAAGTGTTCTTTTTCATCACATGTTTAGCAAATGTATTTAGACCTATATCTAGGCTTTCTAGAGTTATTCCTGTGATGAGAGTACTTACTTCTGTGATGGCTGGATCTGGATTTCTTGGATTGTACTGTGAGATCTTGATCTTCACTTCCCATCTTCTCTTCTCGAGCTGCTATCTGAGCTTCTTCTTGAGAACATTCTTCCCACAGTCTGCTAAACTTGACTAACTTCTTTCTAGCACAAATCCCTTGAATGAAAGAGTCCCATGTCCTAGGGAGACCATTCAAGGTGGTCATCACAATTTCTGCATTCTCCACTTCTTCATCTACTGCTTCCAATTGTTCCTTGATCTAAGAAACCCTTGTGAAGTAAGACTGGATGGTGTCTGCATTCTGTATCTTCACATTCTTCAGTTGATTTCTCAGAGTCATCTTTTGGTTTATGTTCTTCCCTTCAAATAATTTGGTTAGGGCATCAAACATAGCTTTAGGTGTCTTGAAAGAGGACACCTGTGGGATAAGGTGATCCTTGATAGTATCAGCAATGATCCTCTCTGCCATAACCATCTTCTTCTTATGTAATGCCTTTTCCTCATCTCCCTCTGGAACTGGAATCTCCTCATGGATGTAGGAGTCTAACTCATTCTCTTCCAGGACTAGGGAGATCCTATACTTCCAAGCTCGGAAGTTATCAGCTCCCTCAAGCTTTTCATCAAGCTTGGTATGATGAGACATCTTAACTAAGAACCTCAAATGGAAATACAAAAGATTTTAGATCTTACCAGGTTCAAGATGTCGGATCTAAAACTTGAGCTAAAATCCTGCAGTACTGGATTAGAAGCAAATTAGGGTTTTTCTTTTTCGGAGTTCTGTCCACCCAAATGCCTTGAAATTTGTCCCTAACTTCGATTTTGGGGAGGAGATCAATCGAGGCCTGGACTCACTGAAAAATTCCTCTTCTATGAAAATCCCTAATTTCCAGCAGCAGTGTTGGGTCCAAAACTGAAAAACCTCAGAATTGGATTCTGATTCGACAGAAAGATGCACCCTAAGGAGGAGAGTTATTCCACCTTAATTTTGCTAAAAATCTGTGGAGGAAGATCCACAAACTAGGAAGCCCTAGTTCCTGTAGCTGCATAGTGTCTTCTTCTCAGGTTAGCTCTGATACCATGTTAGTTTTTCAACATTAATCTAGCTTTATTAGGATCTTTAACTGAGAGAATAACAAGCACAGCAATCAAACAAAAGAGACAATGAACAAAGTGTTTTTCCTCAGGGAAACCATAAAGGAGAAAACCTCACAACTTCCTCAGAGATAGAATCAACACCAAAATAGAAAAGCCCAAAAAATTAAGTGATATCCTGACAACAGTAATCTTCTTCTTGTCTAGCCCTAGTGTCTTCTCCTTCCTCAACTATGCGCTACACTTGAGTGTGAGTGAGTTGTGTGATAAATAGAGACTCCAATGCTCTATTTATACTAATCCCGACATGACTAAAACCCTACGAGGGCCGAACTCTACTAGGAGAGTCTAATAACCCTAGTGCCCCGGAACTGCGGGGACTTTAACCCTTAGACAATCGAAGGGTTACCCACTATGACTTGACATGAATTGTTTACATAATAGATCCTCCCGATCAGAACATCGGGGCATGGCAACATGACTCAATTACATAATAGATACATCCCGGAATAAACATCGGGTTACAAGACATAAGATACATAGATGAATACATTCTGAAGTTACAAATACATGAACACATTTACTAATGGATCAATAATATCAACTTCCGTATAACCAGCTTCCTTTAATGTTGCATTATCTTCCTTAGCCTCTACATCAGGTATCTGTTGAGGGGAAATGGGAACTATTTGCTCGTGTAATGAATGCTGATGATTTCTTGAATCTTCCCCTTTTTTTCTGCTTCTTTTGGTGTAAGCACCTTCCTTGCTGACTTTCGTCCTCTATTACGTACATTCCCGATTGAAATCCACCCAAACATGTACAAAACTATGGAATTATGTAAGTAATGATAAAAAATTGCATGTCGAACAGTTCTCTGTGCGCAGCTTTAGACGAATTATGTCTTTTGATACAATAAAGCTAGCCCACACGACGCCACCCAACATTTTCTATAAAACACATATCGCATATGCAATATAACGCACCTATGATATATCACATATGCGATATTGAATTCCATTTTTTTAATGAATGGTCAGGTTTTTACATGTTCTCCACAACGCATATGCGATTTAGTGCATATGAGATATTTTGCATATGCGATTTAGTGCTCAATGAATATATGCAATTTACATTTATCTATATGATGAAGATGAGGGTGATGAATAATGAGGGTGTCGATGAGCATGATGATGATGAGGATGAGGGTGTCGGTGATGGTGAGGACGAGGGTGATGAACAATGATGATGAGAATGAGGATGATGAGGATGAGGATGAGGATGAGGATGAGGATGAGGATGATGATGATGATGACGATGACGATGATGATGATGGTGAGGATGAGGGTGATGATGATGATGAGGATGAGGGTGAGGATGAAGATGATGATGAACAATGATGGTGATGATGAGGAGGATGATGACTATGATGATGAGGATGAGGGTGATGATGATGATGATGATGGTGCCGATGAAGATGATGATGAACAATGATGGTGATGATGAGGAGGATGATGACTATGATGATGATGATGAGGATGAGGGTGATGATGATGATGATGATGATGATGAGAATGGTGATGATGATGAGGATGATGGTGACGATGAAGATGATTATGAACAATGATGGTGATGATGAGGAGGATGATGACTATGATGATGATGATGAGGATGACTGTGTTGATGATGATGATGATGATGATGATGATGAGGGTGATGATGATGATGAGGATGGGGATGGGGATGATGATGATGATGATGATGATGATGATGATGATGATGATGAGGATGAGGGTGTCAATGATGGTGAGGATGAGGGTGATGAACAATGATGATGAGGATGAAAGTGAGGATGAGGGTGATTCAAATTGGGAAAGAAGTTCCCTTGATAGGAAGAACACTTCGGGTGCTGCTTCAGTATGAGATCAAGTGTGATCTCTTGGTTTGATAGGATGGAGTCCTGCATGGCGCTGAGTACAGCCAAGGAAAAATATGTTGCCACTTGCTACTTGTGAGCTAGTATGTTTCTGCTATTTGATTTGATTGATCTGGCTTGCATTTTTTGTATGATGCAGAGAGGAGCAATGAATCTCTAATTTGTGATCCAAATCAAGATCTCTCGAAAAAGGGAGTTCGAGCATAGTTGGTGAGACAGGTTGTCTGAGCATACAATCCTGGCGAAGCTCATAGGTTTCTTAGATGTAAACGGTCCTGTAGGTTTTCCTCGGATGTAAACGGTCCTGGCGAAGCTCACAGGTTATCCTTGGAAGTAATCATCCTTGATGTGATTCTATGCTAGAAATGGCCAGAGTGAAGTTTGAGTAGTTCAGGGAGAAGCTTTGTGTTCTCCAAATCAAGGTTCCTTCCAAGGGGAAGTGATGATTTAGTGTTCCTTTCTGACATGGTGGAAGGTTGGGCTCCACATGGTTAGATGTAAGTGTAGAGATATTCTAATGTGATTGTGGGATGTGTTGCCACATGATTAGTGCAGAGTTATTCTGATGTGATTATGGGATGTGTTCCCACATGATTAGTGCAGAGCCATTCTAATGTGATTGTCGGATGTGTTCCCTGATCAATGCAGAGACATTCTGATGTGATTGTGGGATGTGTTCCCACATGATCAGTGCAGATACATTCTGATGTGATTGTGGGATGTGTTCCCACATGATCAGTGAAGAGCCATTCTGATGTGATTGTAGGATGTCTTCCCACATGATCATATATAAGTGCAGATCCATTCTGATGCGATTGCGGTATGTGCTCCCACATTATCAGATGTAAGTGTAGATCCTTTCTGACAAGATGAGGTCGGATGTAAGTGTAGAGACTTTATGACAAGATGAGGTCGGATGTAAGTGCAGATCCTTTCTAACAAGATGAGGTCGGATGTAAGTGCAGAGCCTTTCTGACAAGATGAGGACGAATGTAAGTGCAGATCCTTTCTAACAAGATGAGGTCAGATGTAAGTGTAGAGCCTTTCTAACAAGATGAGGTCGAATGTGAGTGCTGGGCCTTTCTGACATGGGTTTTGGATGTGTTCCTCCCATAGTTAGATGTGAGTGTTGGGTTTGTCTTTGTGACATGGTTCTTGGATGTGTTCCTCCCATGGTTAGATGTAAGTGATGGGAGGGCCTTTATGACATGGTTCATTCCATGGTCAGATATAAGTGTTGAAGACGATGAAGAACTACATGGAGGCTAGGCCTACAACCAGCATGAAAAAGGGCTGGCTATGTAGAACTTCCTGCGACGAGTAGAATTGAGAGATAGCACCATTTGTTCAAGATAGCAGAAGCAGGGATGATGATCCAATGATGATATATACTTGATGATTATCTAGTGATGATCAAGACTTGATGACAATCTAGTGATGATCCAGTGATGTTCTAGACTTTGATGATGATCCATCTTTGATGATGATCTAGAGAAGAAGACTTGTGGCAATGAATTGTGTCAAGAGAATACCTTCTTGGTTAAGAGGGAGTGTTGATGTATTTGTAACTTTGGAATGTATTCACTTGTATATCTTATATTATACCTTGATTTTCCTATCGGGAGAGTTATTAATATAATAAATTCATGTAAAGTCAATGAGGTTAACCCTCCATTGTAACTCGGGGCAATAGTCCCCACAATTGAGTTGAGGTTAACCCTCCTTGTTGATCAAGGGGTAAAGTCCCCACAGTTGTGGGGAACTAGGGTTATTAGACTCTCCTAGAGAAGTCGGCCCTGGTAAGTAATTGTAAAGTGAGCCCGACTTGTTGGAGTGGAAATAAAGTGAACGGAAGAATATAAATAGAAGTGAGGCTCTCCTCATTTCTACACACACACTCACTCAACTGGGGCACATGAGTGAGACAGGAGAAGCTCTCTCAAGTGAGAGAGAGAGAAAAACTGTTGGAGATCATCTTTTCTGTCTTTCGGTTTTACTGTTGCCATTGGTGCTCATTCTATCTCTAAGGAAGTTGTGGGGTTTTCTCCTTTATGGTTTCCCCGAGGAAAATATTTGTGTCTCTTGTCTCTTATGTTTATTGTTGTGCATGTTATTCTCTAAGATAAGATCCTAATATCATATTGCTTAAATGATAAAAATATAACAATAGTACATATCCATCTATATCATGGACCTTAGACTCTTCATATTCCCAAGTTCAACCAATAATATAATATCAATTTCGATCACCATCCAACTTAACTTAGGGCCTTTGCTCCATGGATATCCTCGACAGTTCCAGGAGAAGACCCGGAGTGTCTGCAATTTCTATATATTACTATCCTTAAATGGTTTATATTTCTAATAACAACTTTTGTGTTTCTAATCAATGCCCATTTTCCCTCCTTCCTAGCTTCTTTTACCTTTTGGACCTCCTTTCTTAATTCGTCATGATCCTATGGAATGAGGTATTCATTTATAAATATCCCCGAGCCTTTTAAACTTGTTGTCTTACTAAGTATGTTATATTTTTGTTCGGTAGAGATAACCTTAACCTGCATTAGCCTTTCTTTATTCTCAATTAATTTCCCCAACCTATTTTCTTCTATGAGACCGATAGTTTCAATTTGTAACCTATTGTGAAGTTATGTATTGACAATGGCCAACATATCCTATTCTTCCTCCTCTTTTAAACCAAATATTATGAGGTTTAAAGTTGTTTTGTTACACTCATGGTCTAAGGCTATGAGCTTATTCATTTCCTCTTTAATGGGTTTGATATGTGTTTTACCTTCTATATTATTTAGGGTTAGGTTGTGGTTAAATTTTTCCTCTAACTCTTTAATCTTATCCTTTAACTTAATGTTTTCTACTGTATATGCCTCTCCTTGTTCGGGTGTTTTTTGAATTTCCTTTGCATGCAATCTAGTCTCCACTATCTCTACCTTGTTCTCCATTTTTTTATATCTTATCATATAATTGTTTTTGGATCTCTTCTTGAAAATATGTAAATTTATTATGGAGCATGGATTTTAACTTTATTTGGAGTTTACCTTCTCTTTCTTCCCTATGTTTCTCTAAGGATTCTATATATTCATAAAGTTTATCATCTCCTACTTCCCTATGTTTTTCTACTGACTCCATAAAATTCATAAAGGTTTTGTAGGGTATCTGTGTTAGGTATTCCTTTAACAGTTTTTGGAAAACGCGGTGAATTACTCATATTTATGTAAAAGTGTAGATAGAAAAAAATAAAAATAAAAATAGAAAACAAAATAAAAAATAAATAAATTATATATATATATATATATATATATATATATATAAAGAGATGGAAGGAAAGTATGCACCTANATATGGGAATGGGACATAGGCATTAAAGAGATATTTTGAAGGTATCCTGATTTCTAGGCACCAAATTTTTAGGACAAATGAAGTTTCATTGCAGATACATAAAAAGTTTAAACGATGAGATATGGTATTCCCTGATGACTTGACCCACTAATTAAGTGAGGGCTCACAACACATTTTATGTACGCTACCTTTTACCTACACTGAAAATGGAAAAATATCCTAATGCCTTGTTGGGACTCATTAAAGGAAATTTGGGGTCTAAAATGTGTGTTATAAGAAAACGAGCCAACAATAAATTCTTGTGAGTTGGAATTCAAGAAGCAATAGAATTTGGTTGACTTGACATATTTGTCATAAAGAAAATACTTTTTTCGTTCGTATTTTCAACATATCTCTCTGTGCTTTTACTCAAATTTCGAGCAAGAGGACTCATTGGATGCGGAATTAAATCCGCATCCAACAAGAAACCACACTGCATACTTTTGATGGATGGCGCTGCCCCAAAACAAAGAAATACCTGAAAAAATGTTATGACAACATCATCATCACATTTTTTCAGGTAGTTCTTGCATCATCACGTTTTTTCAGGTGTTTCTTGTTTTTGGGGCAGAGATGTCCATCAAAAGTATGTAGTGAGGGTACTCTTTGGATGCGGAATTTAATTTTGCATCGAACGAGTCCTCCCGCTCGATATTTGAGTAAAAACACAAGGAGATATTTTGAAAATACGAACGAAAAAATAGTTTTGTTTCTTTCTTCCTCCAAAATTAATAAATATTATTTTATTATTTTAACTATTATTTTATTATTTTCCTTGGGAGGACCTTTTTAAACTTCAAAATTCCTCTAATGAAGAATCATTTTGCATCTTATTTTCCTAATAGCCTCATTGCGACTAAGAAGCGTTTTGCATTTTAGTTTAAGAAGAATACAAAAATCATTTTGCATCGTATTTTCCTAATGCCTCATTGTGACTAAGAAGCATTTTGCATCTTATTTTTAGAAGAATACAATTTTGGGTGTTATTTTTGGTGTTTATTAAAAATTTGTAATAAAATCTCTGCAGGGAAGTATTTAATGCTTTGGTTTCAAGGATATTAACTTTCGAATTTGACTTAACTCTCTATCTAACAGTTGGTATCTCCATAGACACAACATTTAAGGTGCTTATTACAACCTTCAATAAAAAACCTACAAGACATCATTTAATGTTGCATCTGCCAAGATGTGAGTGATTAAATTAATAGCTAATCAGATCCAACGGTTCACATTCCTCCAACGAAAACCTTAAATATATTCCCATTGTTCTTCACGTATAGCTCTGAAACCTTTGGGTAACGTATGAGTCTCATATCCAACATAGTCTTAAGGATTGACCTGAACCGACATCAATTTAATAGTGATCAAATTTGAAGGGCTGATCTTACTTTCAAATTGAAGGGTATATATTCATTTAATCCTTCAATGATGAAGGCTTATATAAATAATTGCACTTCAACTAACAAGTATGGATTAAGTAAACCCTTTCATAAAAAAATTGTTAAATAAAATATTGTTCTTCCAAATTTTTAAAACTTTAAAAACTAAATAGTAATATGGGGTTTATGTTGTTACGGTTGAATGTATATCAAAATAATATTTTCTTATACAACAAAATCAAGGCTTCTACAGATTAATTATGAAATATATTGTTTGCTACCGCAATTCCAAACCAATAGAGTTGTTTTTTATAATTTATGCCAAATGAATTTTGAAAAACTTTTGTTAAATGAAGCCCAAAAATTTTATTTCAATTTACATTCCTAGTAACCATTCCAAATGGAATTTTCTTAGTAACCATTCCTAGTAATTGTACAACCTTCTAGACCAAGAAGCATTAATCGATTCTTGAAGAAAATTGTGCTGTTGGAGGCCCGAGGTGTTTTCTTAAATAAAATGCATTAAAAAAATTTGAACAACCTTCTGTACCAAGAAGCGTTAACAATTTTTTGAAAAAATATGTGTTGGTGGAGGCTCGAGGTCTTTGGGATTTAAATAGGCTAGAAACCCTTGAACTAACTAATTACAAGGTGGAAAGGGATCAACTAAATTAAAAATTAATGCATTCAAGTTTCACGGGGCTCAAGACTAGCTGAGCAATGAAGATTACCAAAATCGACCATAGAGAATTTAATGTGTAGATATAAAGATCTGAATGTATAACCATGATGTCAATTCCATGCACGTACACCATATGACTTTGTGAGAGCCTGCAAGTTGCAAGATGTATAGATTTAGTGGATGTTTACAACCTAAAGTAAAAACTTTGTTGACCTATGGTGGAACTTGTCATTGGTGACATGTAGTATGGTTGGCTCTAAAATTTGTTTAAGGATAAAAGTTTGTAGATTGGGACTGGGGACTCCATAAGCTGGATTCATGCTTTTAAGTTGGAAGAGTTTCTATTTTAAAAGTTTTGTGTTCATTGTTGACCACAAAATGAAAGTAAAAATAGTTTTGAAAAAATAGTTAAACTAAATTGTCTATGGGATTCGATTTTGATTAAAGTTTAATCATAATGAATAGAAATGAGACCATTCAATAAGTTGAAATGGGAGTATCAAAATAGGGTTGGTCGTTAGCCATTTAGTGATTCATTGAAAATTGAAGTGTTCTACTTTGTTGTCTTATAGCAGAAAATGATCACGGATTCACCTCCTCGTTATTAGAAATTCTCAATTTTCTTCAAATTTGAAGCCTTCAAAGGACATTTTAGCCTTCATAGAAGGCCACAAGGAATTTTACCATGCAAAAAAACATTAGTTTCATTTCTATCCCGTCAATAATGAAATTAAGTAATCCTGGGTAAATTTGCAACAAAAGGGCAGCTACAAATTTTTCCCATCTAGGGGTTATGAGTGATTTAGTGGATTGTAGAAGAGTCAGGATTCAGAGTCTACCTAAGTGCCCTTGAATATTCAGATCATGGATGAGGATCTTAGTCCCAGTAGGCACAAACCACAATGAGCCACTTGACTGGCCAATTCCAAGTTCAACTCGATGAGTCGAGGTTGTGACTCGGGATTCGATGTTCACTTTTAAAGCATTTAATGGCACTGGCATGCATTATTGATTCACCAACTTCATTAAATATTGGTTGAGAGAATGCCAACCTGCCAACTCAGTTTTCCATCTTGCATCTTCTTGTTCACCGAGTCATGTGATCTCACAAGTTACAAGTCACTTGAGTATTTGAGTATATGATGTGAAATTAAATGTTCATATGAGTCATATCTATGGATGGTGAATTGATATGAAAACCCTCCATTGTCAAGGCTCCGTAAGGAAAAAGTAATGGTGTTGCTTTTTGGGTTACAACTTACAAGTTGTGATTTACAATGCATTGACCATCTTTGCCGGATTCGAACCTAACTTGTTCCAGTGGGTCTGTAATTTGTCAGACGAGGCTTTCACCCAATGCCAAACATTTATACAACCACCACAGCACTTGGATGGGATGGCATATCTTTGGTAGCAGGCTAGCAGGACGTCACCTTTTGTTTGTGTTCATGAATCATATCCTATACTAGTTAGTCTAGGATTCGAGGATTTATTCCAATTTTGATTCATTTACTGGGGTTGGAATCATTTGAATCAACACTCCCAATCTCCCATGGTCCACCTAGGATGCTTAGTCTTCTCGTCTCATTGGAGGATGAGGGTTAGGGAGCAGAGACAAAGAAAATGGGAACGCAGTGCTATCCAAAGAGAAGGGTTGTACAATATGCATATAGTTATCTCTAAAAGAAATGAAAGAATTTGTCATATACCTAATTAAATATTACCATTACTTAATTTATTGGGATGCTTACACGATAAATCCTGCACCCGAGCTGATTATGAGAGCTGGTTGGGTCAGCAATGGCTATGATTTGGAGAGGCTCATTGCCGTCATTATACCACCACTTGGATGCTCCTCCAAATATCACTATTACATCTCCCCTCCGCACTCGCCTCACCTTTTGACTTGATTCCTATTGTTCTTCTTTCTTTTCCTCCCGTGGGCTCTCTTATTTGCACCCTAATCACCCTCGAAACAAAGAATGATCTATAAAATATCTAGACACCTCAAGAAAACAATACCCAGTTTTCCCTCAGCTACACATATATATCTATGTTATGTAGAAGCAATTATAAAATGATTTTTTTGTAATCATGTGAAATACACAAACATGCATTCGCCTACCTTAGGCAAGGTAAACCAACTCATGAGCACCAGTATATTGGGAAATTGATATGGTGTTTCTTTCAATCGTCTTTCTATAGAAGGAAACCATTGAGCATTTTAATTCCTCAAGTCTTTTGCGGTGCATGAATCAAAGGTGCCAAAGGTGCCACCATCGTCACGGGTGGGAGCAAGAGAAGAAAAGGTAGAACGTTGGGTAGGATGGATTGAGCTTCCTAGAACTTAAAGAGATTAGTGAATTCCATTGGAGAAAAAAAAATTATTCTGGGTGTAACGTCCTCGACCCTCCGACCGGGGAAGAGGACGCTACCAACCATCAAAAACCTCCGAGAAAATAGCCCCATGAACATGAACAGGCATATAATGCTGAAATATAAAGCTTAAAACATAAAACATAAAACATACTAAGATGCATAATCCTTCATATACATAGCGGAAGAAAACATACGTTCATTCAAGCATACCACATGTTCATCATATTCATTAATCAGTAAATATAAATGCAGAGACGGAATAGTCAAGAATACTCATCTTAAAAATAATTTGTCCCGCAACTAGCTACATTGCTGCAACGTTCCACCCAACCATAGGTCAGCGGGCTCATCAATCTCTTAGCAACATTTCCACCCCCGAGCTGGGCATGATTCCTCAAGGAATAAGGATGAAAGCATGCTTACACATAGCCAAGGTAATCAAATCAACCAAGCCCACACAATAGGGTTTATCAGGATGTCAAGGAGATAGGAAAGGCTAAATGCTAAGATGGTGGCCTCAATGGAGAGCTAAGGATGCCTACACCAGAGTTAACCTGACTTCTAGGACATACACACACCCGAAACTAGGAATCAGTCCTTTCTGTACTTCACAATCCCTCAGGCCCTGACTTCCCTTTCCCATACTCTTTAAGGGTTGTGGAGAAGAAAGAAATACGGCAATCTAACTCTGTCTGAGTGGCTCCAAACACCAGTTTTATCAAGCATACCCAGCCTCTAATCCTACTCTCAACAGTGTGAAGACCAACCACTACATGCCACAGTAAAACAAATAGTTCACAGCTCTATGAAGAAGATAAAGACAATAGGGTGACAACCCCAAATGAAAACGTGAACACAGCTCAAGTCAACAAGATGACTCAGAGTTGTTCTTGGCCCTAACATGGCCAAAACAACTCAGTAGCAACCCAAAAGACATTTGCACCCACAGTAACCAAGAATCAACCCAAAATCAGGGGAAGACAATAGCCCCAATCCTCACAATGAAACAATGGCAACATTACACAGTCTACATATGGGAAAGAAGACGGACTCCCAACACAGACAAGGGAAAAGCCTAAATGCAGACCACAGTCGATATCATACATGGACACACTCGGTAAGGAGACATACACTTACCACCGAAATCGGTATGGGATGCATAGACACACACACAGCCCCCAACGTGAATGGTCCCTGCACAGGGAAAATCCTGAGTGACAGCAATGGTTTCTCCAGCTCCCTACGTGAGGAAAAACAATGCAGAATTCTTGTGCCTAAGAAAGTGAGAGGATGAATCTCTATGTGAGGATGGGAAAAACGATGGAGAATGAACAAGACCACAACCATGAGTGGAAGAGTGGGAGAGTGGTGACCGTTCCCCTACCCTCCACGTGAGGAAGAGCGAGCTCGCTGGTGGAGTGTGTGTGGGGCAAAGATGGGCAGTCCTGCCACCCACCACTCCCCAGCTATAACTGCTCCAAACTAATCAAACAACAGAAGTTTAGTGGGTGTTCGACACATGGAAAACTCCCAATGGCCCCCCATGGGTTAGACAACCCCGCTTAACCTTAGGAATCATGCCCTTTTCATTTAACGTTGCACCGTCGTAGCTGGCTGTAGGTTTATTTTAATTAATGTGAATATTTACATGATGCCAAACCTATAATGTGCCGGATAGCACGATATACCATCGGCAACGATCCGTATTGCCGAGACATACACAACCAAATCGATGGTGGGGCTTTTGCCTTTAGCTCCACACCATGATTAATTACAAAATATACATCATGTACCTTTTAATGCAAACAAGGTCAAAGCCGAGGTATTACAATCCCCTCCCCCTTGAAATAACACCGTCCTCGGTGTTCCAATACATAGGAATGCATATACCATTTGCACATCAAAATTTCAAAATTTTGCAGATCTGTCCCATGTTCAAATATTTACTTTGAACTTTCAGGACCAAGCCTCTCGGCTTCCACATGCTTCTCCTACTGGTTTTCAGCTTTCGGTTCGTCCCCAAGTCGAGGAACTTTTTGGCTTCTATCCTCTTTATGTTCCCTCGTTGCACAAGTAGAAAATGAGAAATTAATGACTAAAAAATGACTAAAATCAGGCTATAAATGACTATTTTTGAGTCGATGACTAATAGTAGCAAATTTCCACTATCTAGTCGTATTTCACTAGTCATTAATAGCTTGACTTAGTAGTCATTGATTTAGTCATTGATAGTCAATGATTTAGTCATTTATTTAGTCATTGTTTTAGTCATTGATAGTTAATGATTTAGTCATTGATTTAGTCATGGATTTAGTCATTGATTTAGTCACTGAGTTAGTCATTGATTTAGTCACTGATTTAGTCACTGATTGCAACCATTAATGACCAAATATACAACTAAATAAACTACTAGATGTTAACATATTAATGACTAAGCTAAATACGACTAAGATACGGGAAATTAGCTACTAATAGTCGTATATATGCGAATTTAGTCATTTTTGTAGTCACAAATTTATGATAGGGCACAGAGGAATCGAGCCACCAACCTCCTGCTTATAATTAGGCAGGTGCTCTACCATTGAGGTAGCACCCTTTAAGAAGTTGTTATTGCTTGACAATGATGATATTCAAACAAATTTATGATAGATATCAATCTACAAACTACATAATTATTACTATTACAACTTACCAATAACTAGTATTTATGATAAACTAATTCCTGAGAGCTATGTACAATTTTCCCTGTAACTAAAGCTAATAAAAATACTACAAATACTCTTACCAAATAGATTTAGTGATGAGTACCTCTTCTAATTCTTCATCACTATCATTCTCATAGTCCAAAGAAGAGTCATTCCTGAAAGAATTTCGAAGCCCAATGCCATCACTGCATCAAAAACAAAGAGTCAGAAACAAAACTTTCCCTCTTGTCTACTGCAATATTAAGAATCCATGAGCTTCAAGGCGTTTCAGATGTTCCTCATCATGGGCTATCAAAATTAAAATACAACCTGTTGCTTTGATAATTAATAAACTTAAAATTATGCAAAGTATATTCACCTTTTCTTTGAGAAGGTTCCATAATAAGCAGATCTATGGTTGTGATCAAACTGCAAAAGGTTTCTTCTCTTATTGTGAATCCTAATTTATCTTTAAATCAAGTGATAAACATTCTAAGAGCCAGGAAGATTCAGAAACATATTGCTAATGGAGACTCGACGATTATCATTTGCAAAATTAGAGACTTGACTCCCTATGCACCTTAATGTTCTTGCAAAAATGATCTCTAGACCTAGAATTCAAAGGATTGCAAGTATTGCAAGTATTTTGACTTGGGGAATTGCAAGTATTGCAAGTATTTTGACTTGGGGAATTGCAAGTATTGTAAGTATTTAGCATTGAATCATTTACTATTTCAAAGGTACCATTTTGTATGGAGGAGTTATGCTTTGTGAATCATTATTCATTGGCTATAAGGGCACCTAATAGTGGATTCAATAATTAAAGGGTCATGTTGCAAATATAAAGAGAAATACCCTGCTCCTACAACATTCCGTCTTTAGAGAAACCTTTAAAGGGTTGTATATTTGGCTTCTAGGTGATGATACCAGTTATTTGAAAGGCGGGACCACTGGTTAAGCATGAATTAAACTTGAAAAACTTGCAAACTATTAGGTATATAAAATATATATATCAGCTCTGTGTTGAGATGTATAGGATCTAAAATAGCTTCCATGATGATTAGAAAACAGTTGATAGAGAGAAATAACCATTGATAAGAACTGAACTTTCCTTAGAATGTATGGTCACCTAAAATAAGACTACACTAAAATTTAGATTCTAGTAAGCTTTTGAGATTGACTAAACCTATCGAAAAGGTTGGAGAGACTGGTAATCTACAGTGTTCTTATAATGCACAGTTGCATAAAAGGCATATTCTTATCAAGTTTTATGACTTTCAAAATGAAGGAATTTACTTGACCATGAAATGCACATTTATGATGAAGCAAATGATAGAGAAAATCATGATGAGGTTCATATTCCCCATTTGAACTGCCTACAAGAAACTATTTCTTCGTAAGGGTAATAAAGCATGTCTCCATCCTGCTTGAGTGGAATGTGAAAGTGCCCTGCCCTGATTATCTGATTATGAATTAGTTTTAAGTTCCAATTCCCTTCAGGCCCTATGGCATGTTTACGCCTTCCACTCTAAATCCCCACGTGGGATGCATTGCTTCTTCAATGGAATATAAGAGCCTCACTAAGACGTGGGTCTCGTATTTTGGTGTGGAGTTATATTTACAAGTACAAAGTTCAAGGTTCATGAAGAATTGTTCAAAACCTACCATTAGTACAACATTATAACATAGGGTATGTTTCTGAAAGAGGATAAAGGCAGGGCAGAGCAGACAGTAAGAGTAAGAGAGGGTCTGACCTAGCTAATTTAAAGAAAAAAAATCTAAATCTTGGTTGAATTAGAGATTGAATAGTCTCTTAGTAAGGGGTAATGTGTTGGTGAGTGAGTGTAGCGCTAAGGCCTTATATTTATTTTCTCTTAGGCAGCGATTTTGGAAAGTGATGCTAAGAAGTCCCCAAGATGGCCAAGGGATATCTGACAATCCTACAAAACATTCGTAATGTCTTGATGCAACTTAGGGACATCCCCTGTGCAGTGTTAGATCTTAAAAGATAGGCTCATCTGAAAATGGTTATCTCTTGTATTTAGATCCATAAAAATAAGTCTATATCCATAGATAACAAACTTGGAAAAATACAAAGGCTTAAAATGGCTGGATAAAAGGAAACAAAATCTGTAAATGCCATATTAGCAAGAGGTAAAACAAAATTATTAAAAGAAAATTGCTAATATCCAACAACAAAAGAAGACAAAACTCACCCTTGGACTCTAAAGGAACCAAAAATGTGCTTCTCTCTGAAGTACTCTTAAATCCTTGCACCTTTGAGCCAGAAGCATTATTAGATAGTCCATTAATATTCAATAGTTCATGTCCATTTGTGCTTTCCAAAGCATCTTGTCCATTTTCCCACTCCCTCTGCAATTGCCTAGACAATGCCAAATTGGGAGTGGAATAACGGCTTGATCTTTCTCTACAACCTTTTGACCTTGCAAATAAAAATCTTGACTGCTTGCTATTTTGAGACTTCCATGAACTTGATATTTCCTTTGACAGCCCATTACATTTATCAGTCTCAACAAGGAGAAAATTTGCTAAATTGTGAGGACTATTTAATACACTATCATCTGAATCCAAATTCAAAGACAATATGTTTGAAATTATATTGTTTTCTCCAACATCTGAGCCATTCATATAAACTTCTGGGCCAAAGATATTTTAATGATGTACATTTACTTATGATATTAAAACCCCTAATGGCTACAAACAAAGGAGGATGAAAAATAGATGGAAGGCTATGATTCCACAAGTGAAGGAAGTTAAATTGGGCTAAGGGGAGAGTACCATAGTAAGTTGTTTAACTTAAGTCCTTCGCCTTAATTTTAAACCTTAGTTAGTGAATTTATCCAAAATCCCTAAACCATGAGTATGGGAGTTGATTTATTTAATCATTGTTTATCAACCTAATATTGGGGGATTAAAAGGAATCTTGGGGGATTAAAAGGGGGAAACGTGGGATACTCATGAAGATAGCGTGGAGGTTTCTCAACATGAAAATATAACGTTTGCAATTTGAGCTTAGAGGGGATTTTAGCCATCATTTCTTGTCGGTAACAAAATTGGTGAAAAAGGGGAAGGACAGTTACCTTATGAACTATATTTTCATGCATGTTGATGCAATTGCATAGGAAATTGATACTAATGGTTGTTGGGCTTGTTAGAAGAGAAAAGTTAGCCTATAGCTAAAAATCCCTAAAGTCCCAATAGTGAGATTCCCTGGCCGGCTGATGCTGAAGCACTGAAAGGAATTGGGATAACTTGAGGGACCTGCTTGTAGAGAAGTGGATCCCATTCCCAGTGTTGTGCACGGTGAGGGGGGAGTGTGTTGTTTGATAGGGATAGTAGTAGAGAGTGTTTTGGATAGTAGTAGAGAGTGTTTTGGCACCAAAGAGTTTTCTAAGTTGTGGGTTGAGCAAAACACCCTAGGATCTTCACCATTGTGGAATGATATCCTCAACTTGAATGTGGCCTTTTCCATAAAAAGATTTAAGTGTGATAGACTGCCCCAAGGTTAGTAGGAATTTCCTTCATTTGCAACCAGTTGTAGGAATATTTCCATAAAGATAAGTGTTTTGAATGTCTTGAAACGCCATGCTTTATAGTTCTGTTATGCATTTGATTATTTTCAAAATTGTCACTTGTGTGTGTGTGAAATTAAATTATCATAATTATGGATGTATGCATGGTAGATCTTCTTCCATGTTATAAGATTGAAAAATAAATAATTAAGGTTGTTGTGGTTTCCTTTTGCTATTAGTATCTACACTTAACTATTAAAAATGATTTTGGTATCAGATGACAAATTATACTGTAGAATTAAGGTACCACATAGGCTTTACAATGGGCAGAGGTTATTGGGTACATGGCAAGAATAGTTTTTTTATGATCCTATTATTTATGAATCGCTCCTATGTTCTCAATCATAATCTATCTACGTGAGAAACCTCAACAACAACTCTTTAAAATAGATAACCCAAACTTACTACCTGGTACCTAATACTATACAATGACTAACATAAGTCCAATCCATCATTGGACTATGATGTATTACTCTAATCATATTTCCTACATCCCTCTTAGTATAGACATAGTCCAAGATGTGGTAGAGAGAAGCATTTTGCAGTTGAAAATAGCGTCTATATCTGCATTAGGTAGGCTGAAATTTTTAGCCAACATTGACTCTCATTTGGTTGTAGAGTCAATGGTCAAACATGTTAACATATATGCCTTTTTTTTAGGTTATTTGAAATGGTTAACATAGAAAACATAAACATATTCTTGTTTTTAAGCAAACATGGTTGTGATTCTGACTCTGAAATAGCAAGCGCTGCAAAATGCATTTTGTATTGAATTGGAGCCTTCAAGGCAAAAAACTAATTTTGGTATATATCCGCATGAAAATCCTTTCTGGAAACATAGATATGTAGGAAATATCTCTAACCAATGGCAAAGTCAGCATAACACCCAGCTCATATATAGTATATGACGTTTGGCTCCAATCATTTTTCAATATGCATTTATTATAACATGTGTACATACCAAAAATTCATGAGTTCTTTCTACATATCCAAGAAATTGCATGGGAAGGGAAGAAATTACCATTGGCATAATGATCAGAAACTCCAGAGATCTTACAATGCATTGATGCACCTCCTAGATCCTTTGCAGATATTTCTTCTCTAGTTGCAGCCTACCACAAGTATTACTCTTTAGGATGAACATAAGTTAAAACCCAATAGAAATGCCTCACATTACAAGACTTGATAAATCAGATAATTCTTGTATAACAACAAACGTGAACATCAGATGATATAGTGAATTTAGACAAACCTTGACAAGAGGAGGTCCAGCTAAAAAAATAGTGCCATTGCCTTTGACAAGAACACTTTCATCTGCCATTGCAGAAATATAAGCTCCTCCAGCAGTGCAAGAACCTAATACCAAAGCAATCTATGGAATTCATGCAGCTGACATCAGTGACTGATTGTAAAATATTCTTCCAAAATTCTCTCTGTCGAGAAAGACTTCTACTTGTCTTGGAAGATTAGCACCACCACTGTCAACAAGATATATGCAAGGTAGATTGCACTGTGCAGCAACTTCTTGTGCACGAAGATGCTTGTTAACAGTAATAAGATAATAAGTCCCACCTTTTACAATAGGGTCATTGGCTACAAACAAACATAACTGTCTATTAACTGGACCTATTCCTGTCATAGTTCCTCCAGAGGGTAAGGGATCCTCATACAACTCATGTCCTGGAAGATTTATAATGTGATTGTGTTAGAAATGGAACCTTTTCCTTCAAACCCAAGTGTCTTTGACCTGATTACAAAATTTTTGAAACAAAATGACAACTGTCCAACAAACCAATGAACCTAGCATCAAATCTTCTTGACATGAAACTTCTTGAAAAGAATGTGTTTGTGCTCTATATCAAAATCCTTCAAAATTCCATAAAACAAAACTAGAGTCTAGAAGAGAAATGCCCATAATCAATGATGGTTTCAAAGTGAAAATCTGATTAATAGACAATGGCCTAGCAACAGAAGAAAGAAAGTCCAAAGGATTTCAAAGATGCACTTTCCATTTAGGAGGTTGTATAGACAATTAAATCCAATAGTTGTGAAACTTAAGAGTGCCAAGAACCAAGGGATTTCAACATTGGACTATGATGTATTACTCTAATCATATTTCCTACATCCCCCTTAGTATAGACATAGTCCAAGATGTGGTAGAGAGAAGATTTTTGCAGTTGAAAATAGCATCTATATCTACGGTAGGTAGGCTGAAATTTTTAGCCAACATTGACTCTCATTCGGTTGTAGAGTCAATGGTCAAACGTGTTAACATATATGCCTTTTTTTGTTAGGTTATTTGAAATGGTTAACATAGAAAACATAAACATATGCTTGTTTTCAAGAAAACATGGTTGTGAGTCTGACTCTGAAACAACAAGGGCTGCAAAATGCATTTTGTATTGAATTGGAGCCTTCAAGGCAAAAAACTAATTTTGGTGTATATCCGCATGAAAATCCTTTCTAGAAACATAGATATGCAGGAAATATCTATAACCAATGGCAAAGTCAGCATAAGACCCAGCTCATATATAGTATATGACGTTTGACTCCAATCATTTTGCAATATGCATTTATTATAACATGTGTACATACCAAAAAGTCATGAGTTCTTTCTACATATCCAAGAAATTGCTTGGGAAGGGAAGAAACTACCATTGGCATAATGATCAGAAACTCGAGAGATCTTACAATGCACTGATGCACCTCCTAGATCCTTTGCAGATATTTCTTCTCTAGGTGCATCCTACCACAAGTATTACTCTTTAGGATGAACAAAAGTTAAAACCCAATAGAAATGCCTCACGTTACAAGACTTGATAAATCAGATAATTCTTGTATAACAACAAACGTGAACATCAGATGATATAGTGAATTTAGACAAACCTTGACAAGAGGAGGTCAAAGAAGGTTTGTATGAGTGCCTAGAGTGCATGGTACCTAATGAGAGTGAGCAGGTGGAGATACATAGACATATCAGCTCTTTTAATCGAGCCACAGGCACCTTTGGAAAAACCCTAGCAAAGAAGGCAAGAGATGAGGACCAACCAGGTAAACAATTTCAAATTTCCAAGAATCAAAAGTTTGATTAAGTTCAAGTTCAATTGTTTTAGTTTAAGCTTTAATTTTAAATCTTTAATTTTAATTGTTTAAGCTTTATCCTTTAAGTTGTTTAAGTTCAATTTGCAATCTAATTTGTTGAACTAAATTTGTCTCTACAGCAAGCTGGTGGGAATCATTTGGTAGAAAATGTGCTCAATTGAAAAAGTTTGCAATTTGAATCCTTAGTCAACCTTGCAGTGATTCTGGGTGTGAACACAATTGGTATGTTTTTGAGCGGATTCACACAAAGAAGAGAAACCATTTGGAACAGAAACGGTCAAATGATCTCATCTTCGTGAAGTGCAAACTTTGGCTAAGACACAACCAGTTATTAAACAAAAGAACTTATATAGGTCCCCATTATGTTGGAGGATATTGATCCAAACTCAGAATGGGTAGTGGAGATACAGTCGACAGAGTTTGAATTTGATTTTGACATTGAAGTTGAAGATGAGTTGAGGTGGGATGCTTTGGATGCAGATCCACTAGTACCAACTACAAGGGATAAATGTGAAGATCCAAACATTGCAGGAAGTGGTGGTACTAGTAGCATTAGACAGCCTAACCATGCATCATGTGCTTCTACTAGGGTCGTAGATGTACCTAAGGGGGAGTCCTCCAAGGAGTATGAGCCAGATGTTGATGTTGAGCATTCTATTTCCAGCAATGGTGTTGAGTTTGATGATTGATTAGCCATGAGTCATGAGTCATGACTCATCATTGATCTTTTTTTTGGATTGTAGAGGCTATTTTGATGATAGAGCCTCATTGATATTGTATTTTCTTTCAGACTCTGAGATACGTGCTATGATATTTTGCTATGTACTATGATACTATCTTCTATGTAGTGCACTTGGTGCCATTTTGTGATCCATACATGGTTTATATACCATAAATACATGAGTAGACTTTGCATATTATATCTCTAATAATCTAATGGCTTCAAATCATATTTTGGAATGTGTTAAATTTAATTTTTTTCATTCAAATTGTATTTTTTTGTATTATTTAATAGCCTGGTTTATTGAAATCAAACCGCTCCGGTTCATTACCGGTTCCGGTCTGAGATGACCCTCGACCGATTCAACTCTTGGTTCCAAGTTTTAAAACTTCGATATATATATATAAACTTTTAGAAGTTAGAATTCATAATAAACATTCTAGTTGCTTGTAAGAAAAATATTCTATACTATACAGTATTATGCACATCCCCTACACTTGCTAGTTCCAAAAAAGCTCAGGCAAATAAGAAAAAAGTTGAGAGACCATCATTGGCACTTGAACATGAGAAAAATGCAGTTTATCTTTAGAAACTTAAGTTTAACTATTTTCAATCTACATAACAACTCTATAACAACTCTTCTTCCTTAGATTTCTTGTTTATGAGGACTGGGTTAAAAAGCGTTGTCTTCTGAACAGGTTTTGCAGATTTTTACAGTTGTGTTGAAAACCACTACAAAACACTTTGGGATATACATGATTGCATTCTGTAAAGAAATTAGATTCATATTTTAGATTAATAAGGATATTGAATAGAAATTTATTCAAATGTTTAGTACCCAATCTAAGTCTTCACTATCCAATTGTTTACATAGTACTTGATGTTGGGATGGGGTAGGAGTTGGACTTGAATAACTTCTGGACACCTATGTACAATATGTAAAAGCTAAGATAACCCTAACAATGAGAAGAACAAGAGAAATACCTAGAAGGATCAAACCTTTGTGTTGTTGCAATTCTTCATTCGTTGACATAGAGGCTTTGTTGCTTGTAATGATGTCTAAAAATACAATAGTTAAATCACCGGAAACACAAATCAAAATCCATCATACACCACCCATATTTTGAGTTGCAACTTGTATAGGTTCAGATTTAGATTCAAAATAATATGAAAAATATGGATGGGATAAATGATCATATCGTGGAATCATCAATGTCCATTGTCAAACTAAAGATGCATGCCTAAAACATCTCCAAAATCTATCTCGGACATCTCTGAAACCGACTTGGAATGTCTCCGAACTCTGCCTGGAAGTCCCAAAATCTGTTGGGGACATTTTAGATATGGCTAGCAAGTCCCCAAGTCCCCGATGAAATCCCAAATAGACTAGGAACATTTCATAGGGGTCCCCAAGTCCCCATGACACAATGAAGGTACGGGGCTTTTTTAGGGGCGCCAGGTCCCTGTGCAACATAGGAAATTGTTAAGGGACTTGACACTAATATTGAAGACATAGTACAAGCATCTCCTGTTGTTTTGTTTGTTGTTGTATCTGTTGTTTTGATGAGTTCTTAGATATGGTTTAGGCATAAGAAGTTTCCCTAGAGGGCTGAAAACTCATAGGACTGTTTATTATCTTCCCCCCTTGAATTGCCAGGAAGTTATGGCTGTTTTGAGGTGAAGTATCGTACTTCTGCTGTTTTTTGGTACTTTAACTTTAAAAAGTCCTAGGGCTAAGATTTGGGAAACCTTCTAGGAAGAAGGTGGAATTTTTGTTTAGCATTGAAGTGCGAATTCCAAGAAATTTCCAACATTCACACCTATAATTTATCAGTAAAATCAATTTATTTACCTACTTTTCACACCAGATTTCCTAGGCAGAAGTAGTCTAGCCTTGGGGTTAGGTCACCAATATAAAAAAACAAATGATCATTCTCAAAGTGATTTAGTTAAAAAGCATGAAGGGGACAGGTCATCTACCCACTAGAGAAATGGATCAAAATAAAGCAGAATAGAATTTCAAGGAGTTGAAATGAAAGAAGCACTTCAAACATAAAACCTAACCCCTACAAAACCACAGAACTATTCCTTGAACTATGTCAAAAGGTTAACTTTGGGACCAAGTATATCTCGTCAAGCAATTTTTAAAAGTAGAACCAAAATCAGTTGCAATGCAAGACGTTAAATAGTGGATTGGTATACTTTGGACTAACCAAATAATTCTATCTTTAAAGTCCAATAATAAGAACATCTATTTTATTGGCAATGGTACCTCTTCACTGCAGCAATAGTCAATGTCCAAGAAAAACTAGAAAAATGAGGAAAGGAATGGAAATTATGATCAAATTAACAACAATCTCTGCTTCTCTAGTGAAACCCTCATTTTTTAAGTATCTGGACAATAACTGAGTAATTCTATCTTTAAAATCCAATAAGACCATCTATTTTATGTACAACGGTACTTATTTATGACAACAATATCCAATGCCCAAGGAAATCCTTTGAAATGAGGAAAGAAATGGAAATTGTGATCAAATTAACAGAAGCCTCTGTTTTTATAGTGAAAAACTCAACTTCATGTAAAGTTTCATTACATAAATCAAATTCATGCCATGGTGAGTATTTACCTGTAACATGAGATTCACAGGACCCTTGCTTGCATTGTATGGGAACTCTCCTGTACCACATTCAAAAATGGAAAGTCCTAGGCTCCAGATATCTGCTGGGAATATTGAATAATATTCATTGCCGATTCTCTCTGGTGACATGTATGTGACTGTACCAACAAATGTAGCACACTGCATCCACCATGTTAAAATAAAGTCACAGTTAATAGTAAACATTCTTCCCATACGAAGTATTTGCAGTTAATCTTTTGCTAAAAAATGCATTTCGTTGACAATTCATTGAAAAAGACTTTCTATCAGACCAATTAACTACCTTAGCTCAAAACTGAATTTCCCTCACAGATATCCACATTATATATTAAAATTTATGTTTTGTAATCATACTTGAATAGTTTTTTGTGAAACATCAGCTTAAACATTGAAACAAACTAAATACCATTGCAATAGTGTTCTCCAAACCAACACTAATGCCAAAATCTATAATTTTTGGCTCTCCATTCATATTTATAAGCATATTAGCAGGCTTTATGTCTCTATGCACCAAATGCCTAATGCGATGTAAATAGTCCAATCCCTATAAATACAACAACAAATTGTTCTTCATCAATCATGGCAATAGATAAGCAAAGAAACATGACAAGGCTGATTAAATCAAAAAACAGAATTCCCTTGCCACAGAAGCCACAATCAAAATTATCTTACATGTAAAATTCTGTGTGTGATAACAGAAAGAATTGGCTCAGGAATGTGCTTCTTTGATTGAACAAGGTCTCTAAGTGAGCCTCCATCCACATATTCCAAAGAAATGCTGATTTGTCTAGATGTAGGAGTGTAAAAAGCCCCATGAAACTCCACTAAGCGATTCACATGTGGTGCCTCACATAGTGTTCATATCTCATTTAATAGCTGGTGCCATTTTTCCTGCAAATTTATCAAAGTCGTTACTAAACCAATAATAGTAGAAAAGTTGTACTCTTAGTTTTAAACATTAACTTTCAACACTAGAAATTAAATATATTAATTCTGTGGTGAAGTAATACACTTTATGTAGTTCAAACTCTAGTAAAATATAGTAATTCCTTGGTGAAGTAAAAACTAATAGAACCATTATGAAATGCACTAAAAATGGGACTTATGCCTAAGGAGGATCAATCAAAACTCCTTGGACTTGTTTCAGGGACTTTTTTTCTAAAAGAACAATTATGAAATGCACTGAAAATGGGACTTATGCCAGAGTAGGATCGATCAAAACTCCTTGGACTTGTTTCAGGAACTTTTTTCTAATAGAAACATTATGAAATGCACTAAAAATGGGATTTATGCCAAAGTAGGATCAATCAAAACTCCTTGGACTTTTTTCTAATAGAACCATTATGAAATGCACTAAAAATGGGACTTATGCTGGATTAGGATCAATCAAAACTCCTTAGACTATTTTCAAGGACTTTTTTCTTGTAGAACCATTATGAAATGCATTGAACATGGGACTTTTTCTAATAGAACCATGAAATGCACTAAAAATTGAGCCTTGGGCTCAAAACTCCTCAAACATGTTTCAAAGACTTTTCAAAAAAAATCCATTAAGAAATGCACTGATAATTGAACCTAGAATAGTTGTGATAAACGCCCACCCAATTGCCCCTATACCATTGCTGAGAGCAAAATACAATACTTATTTTATTTACCCAAAAGATCAAATAATACAAGCAAACTTGCATAGAGTATGGTTGTATAAACGTGTATACAAGCTTAATACATAAGAGTGAGTGAAATCATCCAATGAAAGTGAATTAGGTTAACTTGGCCTGCGTGGAACAGATTGGAAACAGTCCCTTTTTAAATTCTCGAGAGCTAAAGGTGGTTTACATCACGGTTAAGGATCCAACATGCTACCTTTTATGTTATTCCAATCCCAATTAAAATCAAATTGAAAATGCAGTAACCATCTCCCTTTAGTTTGTCTCAGTGCCTTTCACCGTTCTAATTAAGTTGTACAGGAAAAGAGAAAAAAGGTACATAAAATATATCAAATTCAATGCTCTTGCCAATGCAGTGAAAGAAACACAGCATAGGTTCGAAACTCACGGTAGCATAATTAGCTAAAGATGTCGATGGATCGTGACCCAGACGTTTAATCGGATTTTGCTATATGTGTGTGTGTGTTTCTAGCTGGGAACTATCAGTTCTCGCCGGAATATAGATATAGAGAGATGCCATGAAATCTCATATAAATTCTGCTGATATTGATGAAATAGAAAGCATTGCACAGTGAGTATTTATAGACCTCCGAGTCGAGAGGCCATGGCAAAGCTCCCTGCTACAGTAGAAAGCACCCTTATGAAGCCACGATGAAGTGTCTACAGCCACATTGTCTCCTGCCAACTCCTTCACGTGAATGGGGCTCATCACATATTTCAGTGCCGGCAAAAAGCTCCTGAATCCCCATCTCCTGCAACCAATTCCCCCACGGTCAAATGAAAAGGATTCCAATCTAGACATGAAAGCACCCCATCACAAAGAAGTAGAAACCATTATGTTTGGAGCTACGAGGTCTTGACCTCGTCCTGGTTGGCTATTCAATTCTCGTTGAGAGCGTGCCAACAAAATTTATCAGTTCAATGGGGCCAATTCTTCGAACATTTGGCATGTCTATTGGGGTTAAACTTCACAGATAATACTGGGTTTATGTTAGTTCTGTTGATTGCGCAGGACCATCAGGCCATTTGATTGTGTTTCAAATGTTGCAATTTCCAACACTTCTAGCGGATCGCCAATGTTAGACTTTATTGTCTTGTATGTGTGTAGACTTCTAAATCTATACTGCTAGTACATAGTTTGTGGTTGGATGGGGATAGGGCATGGGACATGGTTAAGGTTAAGGTTAAGAGATAGTTATACAATGGAAGATAGGTTAGTTTTTTTTTTTTGTATTTGTTTAGTTATTTATGCTTAATTACATGTTATTTTTACAATTTCTTATTATTCTTGTATGGCTAGAGGTATCAATAACTACCACTTATTTTTTATATTTTTTTTTATAATTGTTTATTTCGAATTTTGAACCACTGCCATAGAATCAATCTCGATAGTACACTTGTCTCATCCTCATCTGTAGATGAAAAGGCATAGGCCTTAGTCCACCCCAACTCTCAAATAAAAAAGTTTTATAAATTTTTTTAATAATTCTTATTAGGATTAATATAAAATTTAATTAATTTGTGTTTTATATAAATATAATAATTTGTGTTTTAAATAAATTTAAAATTTGTTTTATTATTATATAATATTTGTTTTAATGGTATTTTTTGTTATAGTAGTATATATAATAAACTTGGATCGAGGTTGTTGGATGAGAAGAGTTGTGCACATCGTGAATCAGGTGGGTGGTGATGTTAGATGCAAAATTTACCTTGTCGGTAATGCATAAATGAGGTTTAACTTGATAGTGATAAGGAGGGGTCATCACTGAATGACACATATCATATTTTGCAAGGTCATGTCTGTAAGAGGTCGAGGAATCAAAATATTCACCTAAAACTCTGAGATGGGGTCGGGTCTCTACCTTTACTGCATATGGATATGAGACTAGTTTTGGGTCAACACCCTAGTTTAATTATAATTGAGTCTTTGATTGGTTAAAATATTGTTCTTGGTTTAAAATATTGTTATTGGATGAACTATTACAATGTTTAAAGGAACTGAGCTTGGTGAAGCTACGTCGACTGGTGCAGCTAGTTCGACGATCACAGATCATGATAGTTATAGTGATTTTAGAAAAGCACCTCAATATGGGACTTGAGACTCTTACATTGAAAGATCAACAACTAGCTATGATGCTTCTAGGTATTGATATGGTACTGGTTCTCGCTATACCTAATTCATAATTAAAGGAACCTAATTTTCCTTTGGCATGTGCTTAACGGTTTGTTTCAATGGTGTAGCAGGGATAAAGATGGTCAAGAGCAAATTCACGCAATTGATTTGTTGGATATCTAAAGATCGAGGTACATTGCACCAATATTACTAATAGAAGTTAGACAATTTACAAATTTTACACTTCATTGTCACAATTGCAATTTTCCATGACACAATTACTAATGACTAACATAAATGACTAATTCATATTCTTCTAGCTAGTCATTTTTATGTCGTGACTAAATTGGTCGTTTATGTTAGTCATTTTTAACTCTGTCACTTATTATCTAGTCATATTTGTTAACTGGTGACTAAATTAGTCGTTAATTCAAGTCATTTATAGTTGGGTCAATCAAAATTGCTCATATTTAGTAGTAAATCACTTAAAAAACCTGTGGTGACTAAAATTTTTAGTCACGTAGTAGCTAATTCCTCATTTTCTACTAGTGTTGGGTAGTCCCGGCGTAAATGATGTCCTCCTCATTTCCAACATTTCGCTGGTTGTTTCATCTTTTCCTGCTCAATTTCCTTTGAGTATTCATGCCTGGAACGTTTCTTAATGGATTGCTTGGACGAATGTCCCATCATTGATCCACTTTCCTTGCCTTTACGGATTTCTCCCAGAAGGCCTTTTACCTCCTTTTGCAAACCAATAGAGTCTTGCAAAATCTGGTGGTTCATCTCATTTTTCCTTTTCTATATCTTGAGCATCTCTAAAATATTTTCTTGGGTCCTAGCAATCGTTTGAAGGAGACTTCCAGCCAAGTCCAGTAGATTTTGGTCTGCTTCCATGATCAATGTGCACCACTGGATTTCACTTTTCTCACTTGTGAAATGCACCATTGAAATTCTGTCAAACCACACATAATATAGGCATTAAAATCAGTCAGTTAATTGCCCAATTGGCATGACAGTCCAAGTCTCATCAAGGATACTTTCATATTTTTTATGCCTTCCCAGCAGGCTCATGAGCTCATTCATGTCCATTCTTGGGCAAGGAATTAACCATTCCAACATTCACAATTTACTTTAAGCAAATACACACATTCCATTTTCAGTTATACATGCATTCAACAATCTTTTGTTTTCACAATGCATAAATGTGTGTGTGTGTGTATATATATATATATATATATATATATAT
>LPNX010943174.1:70033-100618 GCA_001517045.1 Pseudotsuga menziesii
CATGTATATTCATAAGCAATAATTGCAAAATAATCCAATACTTATCTGTATTGTGTATTTCCTCGATGGTCCATAGTATCCTGCTTCGCTTTACAATCCTTGGGATCACCTATGGACTTGGATGTTAGGTCAGCATGCAGGATGCTTTACAATAGCCTAATATATATATATATATATATATATATATATATCAGGCACAGTCAAGCCAACCTTTAGTTGGGTTATCAGACCATCAACAAATTTCCTGCACTTATCTCAACAATACACTTATATCAACAACCGATCATCAGCCCAGCCAACACAATTGGGTTTATCAGGCCATCATGAATAACACATGCACTTATATCAACAATAAACGACCATTTCCAAGTTTCATTTCCAGTAGTGAGCTCTAATTCCAATACCCCATATCACACAAGAGATCACTCCCTTCTCTGAGTTGACAGTCCCTCAGGAATGTCTCCTTCTTTGTGCTCTTTAGTAGAAGGTAGGATGAGCTCAAGCCATTGTCCATTTAGTGTACAATACCAGACTACATCTATTTAGCCTGACAACGCAAGCAATATAAGCATATTCGCTAGCGTTATTGCTCTAAAACTATAATCATATTTCACATCATTCACTATCAAGTATTGAGACACCAGGAGTGTGCCCACTTCCTAGGGTGTAATCAATATTGAAAAACCTTTCCATGATTCGACATCGAAAAAGTGTGGACCCTTTTCCGGTGTGTGCCATGTAGGCCCTATTCATACTCAAGCAATCGGTCATCATCGAAATAAAATCAAAACATGTTCTACATATGGAATTTTAATAATTTGACATGCATATTCTTAGCTAGGGTCAGAGAACACTTATCCATTTTTCGATGCAGTATTCCTTTGTTAAGGAGGAATGAGGGATCCCTTCTCTAAGTTGATAGTCCCTCGGTTTTCCATCCCAATTCCTCTTTACATTTCGTATCCACACATGTCTTACCGACATAACGTATACCATCTCACTCATGTTGCTTACCAAACATGTAGTGTAGATGAGACATTCCTAGATGTTCAATGGAGTTTCACCCAAAACCAATTTCCAAGATAAGGGAAAACCTTCCCATGAATTTTGGCTCTTGCAGACCATCACACATGATCTTTGTGCAGTGTGTACCCCTGGCACATTCATCAAATAGCCAAACAGTCAATCATTATCTGGTAATACAATCCAAATTGATTGTTCCATACCAAGCAATGACATTAGTAATTAAATTCAATAGGGATTTGCAACTCTGTCTACTACAGAAATTGATTTTCTTAGCAATGAGGTCCCCGACCCTACTACCAGTGAAGAGGACGCTACCCACCATCAAAAACATCTGGGCAAATAGCACCATGAACATGAACATGCATATAATGCTGAAATATAAAGATTAAAACATAAAACATACTAAGATGGATAATCCTTCATATACATAGTGGAAACAAACATACGTTCATTCAAGCATATCACATGTTCATCATATTCATTAATCAGTAAATATAAATGCAAAGACAGAATAATCAAGAATACTCATCTTAAAAAGAATTCATCCCGCAACTAGCTATGTCGCTGCAACATTCCACCCAGCCATAGGCCAGCGGGCTCATCAATCTCTCAGCAACACTACCACCCCTGAGATGCGCATGATTCCTCAAGGAATAAGGGTCAAAGCAGGCTTACACATAGCCAAGGTACACAAATCAGCCAAGCCCACACAGTAGGGTTTATCAGACCATTAAGGAGCTAGGAAAGGCTAAATGCTAAGCTGGTGGCCTCAATGGAGAGCTAAGGACGCCTACACCAGAGTTAACCTGAATTCTAGAACATCCACACACCTGACACCAGGAATCAGTCCTTTCTCTGCTTCATAGTCCCTCAAGCCTTGAATTCCCTTTCCCATACTCTTCAAGGGTTATAGAGAAGAAAGACGACAGTCTAAATCTGTCTGAGTGGCTCCAAACACCAGTTTTCTCAAGCATACCCAGCCTCTAATCCTACTCTCAACAGTCCAAATACCAACCACTGCATGCCACAGTAAAACAAATAGTTCACAGCTGTGTGAAGAAGATAAAGACAGCAGGATGACAACCCCAAATGAAAAGGTGAACACAGCTCAAGTGAACAAGACGACTCAAAGTTGTTCTTGGCGCTAGCGTGGCCAAAACAACTCAGTAGCAACCCAAAAGACTTTTACACCCACAACAACAAAGAATCAACCCAAAAACAGGGGAAGACAACAGCCCCAATCATCACAATAAAACGATGGCAACATTACATAGTCCGCAGATGGGGAAGAAGATGGACTCCCAGCACAGACAAGGGAAAATCCTAAACGCAGGCCAGAGTTGATATCATACACGGCCACACTCGGTAATGAGACATACACTTACCACTAAAATTGGAATGGGATGCACAAACACACACAGCCCTAAGCATGAATGGTCCCTGCACAGGGAAAATCCTGAGTGACAGCAATGGTTTCTCCAACTCCCCGCGTGAGGAAAAATAACACAGAATTCTTGTGCCTGAGAAAGTGAGAGGATGAATCTCTACGTGAGGATGGGAAAAATGATGGAGAATGAGAAATACCACAACCATGAGTGGAAGAGTAGGAGAGTGGTGACCATTCCCCTGCCCTCCGCGTGAGGAAGAGCGAGCTCGCTGGTGGAGTGTATGTGGGGCGAAGATGGGAAGTCCTGCCACCCACCACTCCCCAGCCATAACTACTCCCAACTGATCAAACAGCAGAAGTTTAGTGGGTGATCGACACATGGAAAACTCCCAATGGCCCCCCATGGGTTAGACAACCCCCCCTAACCTTAGGAATCATTCCCTTTTCATTTAATGTTGCACTGTCGTAGCTGGCTGTAGGTTTATTTTAATTAATGTGCATAATTACATGATGCCAAAATTATAATGTGTCGGATAGCACGATATACCATCGGCAATGATCCCTATTGCCGAGACATACACAACCAAATAGATGGTGGGGTTTTTCCTTTAGCTCCACACCACGATTAATTACAAAATATACATCATGTACCTTTTAATGCAAATGGGTTCAAAACTAGGGTATTACACTGGGTTTACAAGTATAGGATAGTCGAAGGTCGAGACTCGGACTCTCAACTCTCCAATTACATGCTTCAGTGTCTCCCTAGTTTCTATTTCATCCATAATATTTTGTAGAGCTAATTTGTCGACTTGGTTGTCGTGAATATACAGGTATGTACAACATTTTGTACTTGTGTAACATTTTATATGTGGAGAAAAGTTAATTTTGTTGCTTGTTGGAGTTCCTTTTCGTGTTATAAATATAAGGGTTTAAAATTTCTCCATCCAAATTTTTTTTTCAAATTTGTAATGTATTATGCAACCACTCATCCGCCACACTAAGTCTCGAATACTCAATAGATGTAACCTTAAAAAAAATAGTATATATATGAAACCATAACCACAATAATGTATACTTTTTATAGGCTAGGACCACAACTTTGTTTGGGCAGAAGAGAAAGCATAAAGATCCTGGTATTTTAGTTCCAAATCTGTCAATTCTCTTTATCTTCCATGAATTGCAAACATTAGGTTGAAAGAAACAAAAATATTTGAATACAAGTGTTTGAATTATTCCAATTTCCTTAATGAAATCCAAAGGTTGAAAGAATACCATATTTAACTTACTGACACTGTAAATGTTGTAGACTTCGACCCCTATGTTTTCCTGTCATCCTTCTAATAATGGCAACAAGAAGCAAAAATTGTCTACCAATATATCTAAACAAGGGAATACCTCGACAGACATTCATGAATGAGGGACTAGGATTGCAATGATATAGAAAAGATCATGATTTCAATAGCCTCGGTGCTGTAAACCTCCCAAACGCATGTTTATGATTTGTCTTCCTTGTTGACTATGGTAGACACTAGACACCCAACTTGTAGTGATATTTGTTGGGGAATTTTAACTTCTTCCTTATAGTGGACTAAAATATACTTAGCCTTTCTGATAGGGCTGATAAACTCGATATAGATTGGAGGGACTATACATAATCCACCTAAAACTGAGGCTTTTGTTTGATCACTTCCAATTGGGTGATAAACTCGATATACATTAGAGGGACTATCCATAATCCACGTAAAATTTGGGATTTTGTTTGATCACATCGAATTGAGCATTTGGGGAGTACATGATTCAATTTTAAAAATAGCTGTTGAATTTAGGGTTGATAAAAAAAGTTGTTCACTAAAAGCATTAGGTATTACATTATGGGGTTTTTCTTTTAGGTAGGCCCAATCACACTTGAACAATAGAGATTCCATCGACGATGCAATCAATCCTCCATTCAAAGGTCGTTCCAAACTCCAATGCCTTATTTTATCAATGACCTAATGACTGACTTTTTCACCAGCTCGATAGAGTTGTCACTTATCTAAGTTCAATAAACTATATGCTCGAGGGACCGAGAGAGTAGAGACTGCTTTATAAATGTAAGCACTTGCATTAGCTAAAATAATGATAATGATCTATCTGTGTGCATGTCTCCATATTTGTATGAGATCTTTCTCCATGACATGAATGATGGAAGATTCCCCAACGGTTGCTAATGTGAATAATGCGAGGGACATAGAGATGTGAATTATAGGTTGAATAAATAGTTGTTTCTCCTAAAACATTTAGGTGGTGGAAATGGTTTTCTTTTTATTTCTGATTTACAATTAGTTTGTGTGCATCTGAAATCCATAAACCATAATAGAGCAAAAGAAATAAAATTAAAAGTTTAACACACTTGATATTTGTTGGAGAATTTGAAGCATTTCAGTAAAATAACTAGGATGAGATGTCAATATTGGAGAGACTTCGAAATAGTTTTTTTATTTTAATTCCAATTTCTAGGATTTATATAATTAAGGGTATAGGAGGTATTTACTTTTATGAGGATTATCCCTGGGTGAAAACTCAAAGTTGGGTAACACTTCCATGAGAATCGGGTTACCAAACAACATAGCAGGCATTATTCGGCCCAATAACTATATTTATTCGGCCGAATAATGGAGTTATTTGGCCGAATAATTATAGTTGTTCGGCCGAATAACAAATCATTTATTCGGCTGAATAAACTTTAACGGTAACCGTTTAATTTGATGGAACGGATTGTCGGCCTGTAATTTTTACTGGTGTTTCAATAATTATTCGGTCAAACAATTATTCGGCTGAATAGTTATTCGGCCAAATAATTGTTTAGTCGAATAATTATTCACCATATAAGGTTAGCTATGGTGTCAGTTTCATTTTTTTCGCATACAGTGATTTGTCATCGTCCTGATCCTCCCGCCACCCGTCTCGCCACCCGATTGGTTGGTCATTGATTGTCACCCCCCTCCACATCACCTAGCCATCTTATGTGTACATCTGCCATCCTGTCACCCCTCTACCTGTCTGGTTTCCTCTTGGCGTGGAGGTTTGTTCATGGAGGTCTATTCGGCGTGGATGTCTATTTGTGGAGGTGTACGTGGTATTTTTGTGGTGTGGTCTTGCTATGTTGTCCCTCGTCTGTCAGGTAAATATGTGTGTTTATAGTAATTAAAGGAAAGTCATGTGTTCATTGTAAATGATTGTTATGTCTATTGTTTTGAATTTTTGTTATAGAAATGCATAGATCAGAAATAAACTCTATTAAAATGTTCATGCTCTTAAAATGAAAAATTATGTTTTGCTAAAGCTGATAGCAATGTCATGGTTAATATACTTCACTGTCCCTTTGTAGATGATTTAATTAGGATGTTATCTTTTACGTGGAGGAACAGTATAATCTTTTAGAATTTATGAGACTTCTTTAGTTGAAAATTAATTACATGAGATTGTATACTATAGTTTATTTCTTTATCAACAACAACGAGCTCGTTGCTTATTCCTTTATTAAATAGAAAATTTTGATTTATTATTGTTAGATCGCCTTGAACTGTCACTGAATTGATCTCACAGTTTTGTTTGGCATTGATAGAGTTGTAAAGTGTTGTATGAATCTTAGTTGAATTACATAAATGTTAAAGAGTAGCATTGATACTCTGGTATTTAATACGAGTACAAGACTATCTTACTTTTTCTTGTCACTTACAGCTTTGTCATAGTTTCATTTGTAATATGGGAACAACTAGTCATAGTTCCATTTGCAATCTGGTAGACATTGAACTCTGTCCATTTAGACAGAGTTGAACAGCTCCATTTGGACAGAGTTGATCAACATTGTCCATTTGGACAGAGCTGATCAACTCTGTCTATTTGGACAGAGCTGAACAGATCTGTCGAAATGGACAGAGCTAAATAGCTCTGTCTAACTGGACAGAGCTAAACAAATCTGTTTATTTGGACAGAGCTGATCAGCTCTGTCCATTTGGACAGAGTTCATCAACTCTGTCCAAATGGACAGAGTTGATGAAATCTGTCCAAATGGACAAAGTTGAACAGCTCTGTCGAAATGGACAGAGTTGAATAGCTCCGTCCATTTGGACAAAGTTGAACAGCTCTGTCCAAATGGATCGAGCTGATCAACTCCCTAAGTAAACAATTTATTTCTTTATGTTTTCTCATTGGTAGGGGACAGGATTTCAAAACCTTTTCATTTCACGTCTTTTCTGAGTTACAACTTCAGCTGTAGTGTAATAACTATATAGTTTTTTTCATAAGCTCTACTACTTGCTTTAGTCCATACAACTACTAGCCGAAGTATAAGCACTTTATGACTATGTTAGTCCATGATACATTGAATTAAGTTCCATTGCCATTTCATGCTTTTCCCGAAACATAGAGAGGAAACGTTAGATAGAGAAAGGAAAGTTTAAAGAAAGAATTGATTTATATTCTTATGGGGATGGAGACCAAAACAACCAGAAGTGTAACGTAAAACCATAGGGATAGGATGGACTAATGGGGCGGAATCCATAGGCGTATGTAGTCAGTCCCTATATGCTCTCCTTATTCCAAGTTGAAATCTATATGTCATTTCCATTTGATGTGATAAATCCATGAAATCACAATAGCTGATTGATAGCAGTTAGTATTGAAATTGAACATGAGTGAAGAAGAAGAAATAGAAGCTCTATCTATATTTAATAGTGATGCTCTCACTAACAACTCTATAATGACTAGGTATCTAGTATTTATTGATGTATATGTAACTTTGGAATGTATTCACTTGTATTTCTTATGTATTGTAACCCAATGTTTATTCCAGGATGTACTTGAGTCATGTCATGCCCGATGTTCCTATCGGGAGGTTCTATAATGTAAATAAGTCATGTCAAGTCATTGTGAGTAACCCTCTTATTGATCAAGGGTTAAAGTCCCCGCAGTTCCGGGGCACTAGGGTTATTAGACTCTCCTAGAGAATTCGGCCCTAGTAGGGTTTAGTCAAGTCGGGAATTAGTATAAATAGATAGATAGCCTCTCTATTTATAACACACTCACTCACACTCAGTTGTAGCGCATAGTTGAGGAAGAAGAAGACATTGGGGCTAGGAAGAAAGAGGTTACTGCTATCGAGAGATCATCTTACTATTTTGGGGTCTTACTTTTGGTGTTGATTCTATCTCTGAGGAAGCTGCGAGGTTTTCTCCATTTCTGGTTTCCCTGAGGAAAAACACTATGTTCATTGTCTCTTGTGTTTGATTGTTGTGCTTGTTATTCTCTTAGTTAAAGATCCTAATGTAATGCTAGCTTAATGTTAAAAATCTAACATGGTATCAGAGCTAACCTAAGAAGAAGACATTGTGCAACTATGGGAACTAGGGCTTCCTACTTTGTGGATCTCTCTCCATAGATTTAAGCAAAATAAGGTTGGAATAATTCTCCTCCCTAGGGCGCATCTTTCTGTCGAAGTAGAATCCAATTCTGAGGTTTTTCAGTTTTGGACCCGACACTACTGCCAGAAATTAGGGCTTTCCACATAAGTGAAAATTTTCAATCATCTTATGCTTGGATTGATCTCGTCCTCAAAATCAAAGTTTAGAGATCAAGATCAAAGCATTTGGTTGGACAAAACTTCAGAAAAACAAAACCCTAATCTGCTCCTGAACCAACACTGCAGAATTTCAGCTCCAAATCCAGATCTGACATCTTGACCTAGTAAGATGTAAATATTTTGTATTTCCATTTGAGGTTCTCAATTAAGATGTCTCATCATACCAATCTTAATTAAAATCTTGAGGGAGCTGATAACTTCCGAGCCTGGAAGTATAGGATCTCCCTAATCCTAGAAGAAAATGAGTTGGACTCCTACATCAATGAGTAGGTTCCAGTACCAGAGGGAGATGAGGCTAAGGCATTACACAAGAAGAAGTTGGTTATGGAAAAGAGGATTATTGCTGATTCAATCAAGGATCACCTCATACCACAGGTGTCCTCCCTATGACAGGATTCAAGGAATCCTTTGTGAAACTATCATAACATGACTCACCTCACAAGGTGAAACTTGGGGATGACTACCAGTATCAAATAAAAGATAGTGGGAAATACTCCTATAAGCTAAACTCTAGAAATTATATGACAATGAAGGAAGTATTGTTTGTACCAGGACTAAAGAAGAACCTTCTCTCCATATCTACATTAGATGTGAAAGGCATGAGGGTTGCATTTATAGATGGCCAAGTCATCATGTGTCCAAAGGGAAATACTATTAATGATGCAGTAGTGATTAGGGAACAAGAAGGAGGTCTATATAAATTGAAGGGAAATCCAGAACAAGCCTTGGTCCATGACACAGTAGAGCCAAATGAACTTTGGCATAGAAGGCTTGCACATGTGCATTACAGAGCACTACCACTTGCAAGCAAAGCTGTTGAAGTTCTTCTAAAATTTCAAGAAAAACATGACAAAGTCTACAAAGGATGTGCAAAAGGAAATAACACAAAGAATACATTTCCAAGTAGCGAGAGAAAAGCAAAATGAATCTTGGAAATCATCCACTCTGATGTATGCGGTCCAATGTCATCAAGTTCACTAAGCGGGTATGTATACTATGTTTCTTTTATTGATGATTTTTCTAGGAAGACATGGATTTACTTCATGAAGAACAAAAATGAAGTATTCAACAAGTTCAAGGAATTCAAAGCCTTGATTGAGAACCACACTAAAAAGAATATCAAGGCCTTTTGATCAGATTAATGGCGGAGAATTCACATCGAATGAATTCAAAGAGTTATGCAAAGACTATGGGATTAAGAGGGAGTTATCCACTCCATATAATCCACAATAGAATGGGATTACAGAAAGGAAGAATAGAACTATCATGGAAGCTGCAAGAGCAATGCTTTATGATCAATATCTTCCTATGCATATTTGGGCAGAAGCTGCCAGAACAACGGTGTATGTACAGAACCGTACTCTACACATAGTACTCAAGGACAAGACACCTGAAGAAGTATTTTCCGGCAAGAAACTAGAAGTCATCCATCTCAGAATATTCAGTTGTCCAGTGTACATACACATTCCAAAAGAGAAGAGGACAAAATTAGATCCTTCAGGAAAGAAGGGTATATTTGTGGGATACTCTGAAAGATCGAAGGATTACAGAGTATACTTCCCAGGATTCAAGAAGATCGACATCAGCAGGGATGTGACATTTGATGAAGACACAGGTTACAACAAATCCAAAAAGAGACTTGCTGAAGTTCCTGAAGAATCGGAAACACCCAAAATTCATGACACAACCATGAACGAAGAAACGCAAGAAGAAGATCAAGAATTTGAAGAACCTCAAGAACCTGTAGATCCACCTTAGGAGAAGAATCCTCATAAGAGGAAACTTGCTTGGGTACAAGAAGCTATCCAAGGTGCAGAAAGATATGGGGCTCCAGAAGAAAATCACAGAGAAAGAAAGAGGACCAGATCCTGCTCCAGATATGTAGCATTATTATGTGATTTCATCGATAAAGAACCTTCCAATTATGAAGAAGCGGCAAAATGGAAAGAATGGAAGGATGCTATGATCGAAGAGTATCAATCGATCATGAAGAATGATGTCTAGGATGTTGTCCCAAGACCAAAAGGGAAGTCTGTTGTAACTTCCAAATGGATCTACAAGATCAAGCATGCTGTAGATGGTAGCATTGAAAATTATAAAGCAAGATTTGTTGCTCGTGGTTTCTCCCAGAAAGAAGTAATAGATTATGAAGAAACTTTTGCACCTGTAGCTAGATACACTTCTATTAGATCAGTACTTGCTCTGGCTGTAGTGATGAAATGGAAGATACACCAAATGGATGTCAAGACTGATTTCTTGAATGGTGTAGTAGAAGATTTCTTGAATGGTGTAGTAGAAGAGGAAGTGTATGTGGAGCAGCCACTTGGTTTTGAGACACATGACAAGGAGTCTCATGTGTGTAGATTGAAGAAAGCCCTGTACAGTTTGAAACAGGTACCCAGGACATGGTACGGCAGAATTGACAACTTTCTATCTAGTTTGGGATTTACCAAAAGTAAAGTAGATTCCAGCCTTTACTACAAGGTTGAAGATGGCAACTCAGTGATGCTCCTACTGTATGTAGATGATCTATTTGTAACATGTATGGATGGTTTGATTGCTAATACGAAGAGGAAGCTTGCTGTTGAGTTCGAAATGAAGGACTTGGGCATGATGCATTATTTTCTAAGCATGGAGGTGTGGAAAAATGCGGATGGAATCTCCCTTGGACAAGGGAAGTATGCAGTAGAGATCCTGAAGAGGTTCGGGATGATGGAATGCAAGGTCATGACCACACCTATGGCATCGAACCTGAAGCTATTGAGTGATGCTTCATCAGAAGCAGTTGATGCTAGGATGTATCGTCAGATGATTGGGTCCTTGATGTTCCTGAAAAACATGAGACTAGATATCTTCTTTGCTTGGAACACCTTGAGCCAGTTCTTGACAGATCCAAGACATGCTCACTTGATTGCTGCAAAGCATATTCTGAGATACCTGAGGGGTACAGTTGATTATGGGCTCAAGTATGAGGCAAATCAGAAGATTAACCTGGAGGGTTATGTTGATTTAGATTGGGCAGGCAGTGCCATCGATAGGAAGAGCACTTCAGGGTGTTGCTTCAGTATGGGATCAGGTGTGATCTCTTGGTTTAGTAGGAAGCAATCCTGTGTGAAACTGAGTACAACTGAAGCAGCGTATGTCGTAGCTTGTTCAACTAGTTGTGAGGCAGTATGGCTAAGGAAGCTACTGTCTGATTTATTTGATCTCCAGTTGGATGCTACTTGTATATATTGCGACAACCAGAGCTATGTGAAATTGTCGGAGAACCCGGTGTTCCATGACAAGTCGAAGCATATTGAGATCAAGTATCACTATATCAGGGATATGGTGCAAAGAGGAGCAGTGAAGCTCCAATATGTCTTGACAAAGCCATTAGCCAGAGTGGAGTTTGAGTACTTCAGGGAGAAGCTTGGTTTTCTCCAGATCGAGGTTCCTTCCAAGGGGAAGTGATGAGTCTGTGAGCCATTCTGACATAGTGAGAGGATTGGTTCCTTCCATGGTTAGATGTAAGGGCTAAGCCATTCTATCATGGTGAGAGGATTGGTTCCTTCCATGTTAGATGTGAGTGTTGAGAAATTCTGATGTGACTGTAGGATTGGTTCTTACATGATCAGATATAAGGGCTATTTCCATTCTTGGAATGGAGGTGCCTGGTCAGTTACCAGGAATACTTAGTCTAGGACTAAGATCCATTCTGATATGACTGTGGGATGTGTTCCTACATGATTAGATATGAGTGCATGGCCATTCTGATGTGATTGAGGGATGTGTTCCCACTTAATCAAATATAAGGGCTGATGCCATTCTCTAGGAGAATGGAGGCACCTGGTCAGTTACCAGGAACCGTCAACCTGGGGTTGAGAGCCCTTCTAACATGGTTGCGGGATGTGTTCTCCCCATGGTCAGATGTAAGAGTAAATCCCTTCTGACATGGTTGTGGGATGTGTTCCCCCCATGGTCAGATGTAAGTGTAGATCCCTTCTAACATGGTTGTGGGATGTGTTCCCCCATGGTCAGATGTAAGTGAAGATCCTTTCCGACATGGTTGCGGGATGTGTTCCCCCCATGGTTAAATGTGAGTGCTGGCTGTGCCTTTCTGACATGGTGTTGGATGTGTTCCTCTCATGGTCAAATGTAAGTGCTGGGTGGGCCATTATGACTTGGTGTCAGATATAAGCATTGATGAAGACCTACATGGAGGCTAGGCCTACAGCCAACATGAACAAGGGCTGGCTCTGTAGAACTTCCTGTGATGAGAAGAATCATGAGATAGAACCTATGATGATGATCCAGTGATTATGATCCAGCAGTGATGATCTAGATCAAGTGATGATCTAGATCGAGTGATGATCCAAATCCATAGATGATGCTCCAGTGATGATCCAGATTGAGTGACGATCTAGATCCAGTGATGATGATCCAGATCGAATGATGATCAAGATCCGAAGATGAAGATGACTTGAAGATGAAGATGACCTAAAGATGAAGATGACTTGAAGATGATGAGGACTCAAGGATGATCCAGATGATACAGAGAAGAAGAATTATGCTGATAAATTGTGTTGAGAGAATACCTTCCTAGTGAAGAGGGAGTGTTGATGTATATGTAACTTCAGAATGTATTCACTTATATTTCTTATGTATTGTAACCCGATGTTTATTTCGGGATGTACTTGAGTCATGTCATGCCCCAATGTTCCTATCGGGAGGTTTTATAATGTAAACAAGTCATGTCAAGTCATTGTAGGTAACCCTCCTATTGATCAAGGGTTAAAGTCCCTGCAGTTTCGGGGCACTAGGGTCATTAGAATCTCCTAGAGAAGTCGGCTGTAGTAGGGTTTAGTCAAGTCAAGAATTAGTATAAAAAGAGAGTTGGCCTCTCTATTTATCACACACTCACTCACACTCAGTTGTAGCGCATAGCTGAGGAAGACGAAGACATTGGGGCTAAGAAGAAAGAGGTTACTGCTGTCGGGAGATCATCTAACTGTTTTGGGGTCTTACTTTTGGTGCTAATTCTATCTCTAAGGAAGTTGTGGGGAAAAAAACTATGTTCATTGTCTCTTGTGTTTGATTGTTGTGCTTGTTATTATCTCAGTTAAAGATCCTAATGTAATTCTAGCTTAATGTTAAAAATCTAACAGTAGCCAGCAGTAGTGTCTGTCTGTAGAGTAGGTAAGTACTTGCACTTGCCTTAGACTACTTTTTTTTACTTAGCAAAACGTAGTTCATGTAGGTTTCATCAACTCTTTCCCTGATAACTTTACTTAGCAAAACATATTTTAGTACGTTTTATATAAATCAGAAACAAAAAAACATTATTACACATAAAACATCAAATTTTCTGATTACTGATTTGTTTGATCTTACGTGTTTTTAATCTAAATCATAAAAGAAACATATAACTTGTATAATGCTTATTAGTTATCAGTTTATATTTACTATTATATTAGGATATTATGAATTTTTTAAAACTTTAATCTTAGATCATAGGTATTATAAGGAAGATATTCGTTCATCAACTCTGTCCATGGACAGAGTTCATGAATGAATACTCTGTCTATGGACATAGTTCATGAATGAATACTCTGTCCACATGGAGCGATGAACATAACTCTGTCCATGTGGACAGAGTTGAGGCATGGAGAGTTCATCAACTCTTTCCATGCATAGTTCATCAACTATGACTCTGATCAGTTTACTTAGCATAAGGGTTTTTTATGATTTTATGGAATAATGAAAATTTTTGTAGTTGACATAAAGAAATGTAGCTTTAATTTCATATTTGATGATATTGTTTCCATTAATTTTAAAAATCCAAAATACATAAAAAAAAAGAGATTTCTACGTTAATTTCTCATACATCCAACAATAGTGTAGATATTTTCATTCTAAGAACTGTTAGATAATATAAGGGACATCTAGGTCTTTATTAAAAATGTAGTTTTAAAAATCTAAAATACATAAAAAACACACTGATTGCTACATTAATTTCTCATACATCCAACAATGGTGTAGCTATTTTCATTTTAAGAACTATTAGATAATATGAGGGACATCTAGGTAATAAAAACTTAGTTTTTATAGGAGCTAGTTCTCTGAAGTTGAGGAATTAACATGCAGAATTTGAATATGTTATGAGTTGATATATTAGATAATGTTGAAGACATATAAGTCTTTATTAAAACCTTAGTTTTTTAGTGGCTAGGTTTTTGAAGATGAGGAATTAACATGTAGAAATTGAATATGATATGAGTTGATTTGTGTAATCTTGTAGATATCATATCAAATGGAAACAGATAATAAATTAGCTTTAATCATTTAAAGAACTATTAGATATTATTAGGGATATCTAGGTCCTTATTGAAATCTTAATTTTTATAGTAGCTATGTCTTTGAAGTTGATTAATTAACATGTAGAAGGTTAGGCACTTAGTGATTGAGGCATTATGGCTCTCGAACTTCAGGCCTAGATATTTAGGCCTAACACATTATCTCCCCACATTTTCCACCTCTCGACTTGCAAAATTATTTAATGGATCAGCATGTTTGGCTTCAACTTACTCTACGTTTAACCCTTTGGCCTCTGAACCAAAACATGTTTATGGCATGTGCCTGAGTCAAAACGTTATATAGCGTGCGTAGTAACCATCATATACCAGTGTATTTAGGGGATTCAAGAATCTTCCTTATCACGAAGAAGCCTCACCATCTTTATATATGTTATTTCTTCTTACCACCTTTGTTTTTCTATTTATATTTCATTGAAAATTGAGTTTTAATAGTAGCTAGGTCATTGAAGTTGATTAATTAACATATAGAAATTGATATTTGTGTAAACTTGTAGATAGCATATCCAATGGAAATAGAGTAGCCATTGAGACATAAACATAGGAGGTCATCACATTCTTCGGGAGTAGGTGTCTGAAATGAAAATCGAAGATTATCGACTTCACCTCGGGATTCAATCTTATTGTATAGTTCGCATTCATCTAATCATCGACGTGGCGATAGTGGTAGAGATAATTCCCCCTTATCATGTATGGGTGAACATGGATCTCGACCTTCTGTAAGGGAGACAAGTGTGGAAGTAAAGCAAGTTTCACAAGAGGCTCATCATCCTACACAGGGTGGAAAAGGTCAAGCAAGGATGCAATATGTCTAGCTAGCTGAGGGTTGTACATCCATTATGACCTATCCATCAGATTTACTAGAGGAGATTCCATGGGAAAGTGATCTTCAACAAACGACCCTTGAAAGTTGTAGGGTTCACTATGACAAGCTACAAAACGATCTTTCTTGTTTGGATCTCGCTCTAGAGAACAAACAAAGTATAGATATGGTTTTGCAATCATTGCAAAAATTCATTGAGGTATATGAGGATCTTTGACCAACAACAGATGGTTTTGTTTCCTTGATGCAAAGAAGAAATGCACAAGTGATGGTCCAGACAAGTGGGCTGTTGTGAAGGAGAGGGTGACTAGAGAACATGCCAACTCAATGTTCAACTTCAAAGAGGGCCTAAAGTGGAAAGCATTGAAAGTGGAATATTTTAAGCACCCTGAACTTGCACATTTTTTATATGATCGGTTTCTTGCATCCTATGGTCGGTTTCCATGGAACGATGAAGTTCCTAATTATTTTGCTATGCTTTTTTATGCTGAATATTTTTTAGGAATGAAGCCAGACTATACTGATATTCATTCCGAGTTTTATGGAGTTGGAAAGGGGAGAATATGCAATCGAAAAGGTGCCCTTAAAGATCCCAGTACTCTTCAACCTCCACCTCCGATATCTCGTCCACTTAGTCTTATGGCTTACAAATCGGAGATGGAGCCTACATCACAAGTTGGGACAACTGCAAGGCATAATTTTGCCGAAGGTTTGACTTTGACATTTGTAGGAGTTGATGTTGGATTGAGTCGAGAGAGGGCTCGAGCCACTATTTGGCGAGATTTTGCTTACAAAACAAACGATGAGTTAGATTTTATGGGCATTGAAGATCTAACGGCCTATGCCAAGATTTGCCGTAGTATATCTTCGGATAGAATATCTAATGACATGTCAAGTATAGGAGAGGTTTGTGTACATTCAATATGTTAATTTTATTTATTTATTTTGAATTAAACTTTTTGTTACAATATATCTATGTATGATCAATTATTTTTTGATGTATACTAATAAATACGTTACATAAATGTTTATTGTTTTTCAGTTTTCTCGATTGTTAAATGAACATAATTTTAGAGTCTTCACTTGTCAAAATGTTGGAAATGTAGAAGAGCATTTTGAAGAGGTATATTTAAAATTTACACATTTATATTTATGTTTGAAAGATATTTTTTTTGTTTTTAAATTTAACTATGTATCTTATTGTTAATTTGACTTATTTATATAGGTTTCATTAGATTCGAGCATTTTAGATGATTTTCCATCTATTGTGGGCTAATGTTTTTTTTTTGTTTTTTTTTGTTTTAAGTTAATTGCTAAACTTAATATTTTTTTGCTTTTACTATAATTTATTTATTAACAAAATTTAAATTTTAAGGGAAGAGAACATATTGAAATTGGAGGTGAAGATATAGGTTCTTTGACGGATGTGGATATTGGCACTGAGGTAGTTTTGTTCATAATTGAATTTTTCTCTGATATATATGTTTAAATAGTTTAAATAATGTTTGACATTTGTAAATTGTTTTTATATATGTTGAAGCTTGGGTTTCTCCGATCTTTTCGAGGCAAAGGAAAGACTCCATTGAACGATAGTGTTGGAAGTGTAAGTTTAATATTTTTTTTTTTGAATTTAGTTTAAAATAGTCTAAATAATTTGTAAGATTTATAAATTATTTTTATATATGTTGTAGCTTGGGTATACTCCACCTTTTAGAGGAAAAGAGAAGACTCTGTTGGATGATAAATAATTGGAGGTAATTTTGTTAATAATTGAATTGTTCTTCAATATATTAGTTTAATGTTTTAATGTTTTGATTTTGGTTTAAAGTTTTTAAAATAATTTATGATATTCATAATCTATTTTTATACATGTTGCAGATTGTTACGAGTCCAACGGAAGACCCTAGTCGAGGATAGTGGTGGACTTTCATTTAGAGAATTATTTATATTGTTCTTTTTATGTAGATATATATATTGAAGTTGATTTGGACATCGATGAGCTTAATTTTTGGATTATATACATGTACATTGAACTCATATGTACATGATTGTTTTTTGGATTATATACATGTATATGTAAAGGTTAAGAATATTACAAAGTTTTGATAGGTACAAATATATGAATGTATGTAAATTATTAAATTTATGTATGTTTCTTGTTGAGAAATTGAGAGTGATAGAAATGTTATGAAGTTTTGATAGGTGAAATCTAATATTAAGAATGAATATATGAAGAATGTTAATTTTAATAATGAATATATGGGGAATGTTAATGCTAGGAGTGAATGTGGGAATGGGGGAATGTTAGGAGTGAATGTGGGAATAGGGAAATGTTAGGAGTGAATGTTTTGATAGGTGCAATATAATGTTAAGAATGAATATATGGGGAATGAATATGGGAATGTTAATGTTAGGAATTTAATGTTAGGAATGTTAGAAAATTTTGATAGGTGAAAATATACAAATGTTTGGAATGAATGTTAAGAATAAATGCGGGAATGGGGGAATGTTAGGAGTGAATGTTTTGATAGGTGTAATGTTAGAGTGAATGTGGGAATAGAGGAATGTTAGGAGTGAATGTTTTGATAGGTGCAACATAATGTTAAGAATGAATATACGGGGAATGTTAATGTTAAGAATGGATATATGTGAATATATGAATGAATGTAAGAATGAATATATGGGGAATGTTAATGTTAAGAATGAATATATGGGGAATGTTAATGTTAGGAGTGAATGTGGGAATGGGAGAATGCTAGGAGTGAATGTTTTGATAGGTGTAATGTTAGGAGTGAATGTGGGAATGAGGGAATGTTAGGAGTGAATGTTTTGATAGGTGCAATGTTAGGAGTGAATGTAGAAATAGGGGAATGTTAGGAATGAATTCTTTGATAGGTGTAATCTAATGTTAAGAATGAATATATGGGGAATGAATATGGAAATGTTAATGTTAGGAATGTTAGGAAGTTAATGTTAAGAATGTTAGGAAGTTTTGATAGGTGTAATGTTAGGAGTGAATGTGGGAATATGGGAATGTTAGGAGTGAATGTTTTGATAGGTGCAATGTTAGGAATGAATGTGGGAATGGAGGAATGTCAGGAGTGAATGTTTTGATAGGTGCAATATTAGGAGTAAATGTTTTGATAGGTGCAATGTTAGGAGTGAATGTGGAAATAGGGGAATGTTAGGAATGAATGCTTTGATAAGTGCAATATAATGTTAAGAATGAATATATGGGGAATGAATATGGAAATGTTAATATTAAAAAGTTTTGATAGGTGCAAATATATGAATGAATGTTAAGAAAGGTTAGGAATGTTAGGGAGTTTTGATAGGTGAAAATATATGAATGTATAAATGAATGCAAAGATGAATATAGGGGAATGTTAATGTTAAGGATGAATATATGGGGAATGTCAATATTAGGAGTGAATGTGGGAATGAGAGAATGTTAGGAGAGAATGTTTTGATAGGTGCAATGTTAGGAGTGAAAGTTAGCAGTGAATGTTTTGATAGGTGCAAATATATGAATGAATGTTAGGAAATGTTCAGAATGTTAGGAAGTTTTGATAGGTGCAAATATATAAATGTTAGGAAACGTTATGAATGTTAGAAAGTTTTTATAGGTGCAAAATATATAAAAGTATGTATTATTAAGTTTATGTATGATTGTAAATGTAAAATATTTTTAGTGTTGAGAAGTTGAGAATGTTAGGAATGTTAGAAAGTTTTGATAGAAATATTTTTTATTACTAAAGTAAAATTAGCAACTTAATTCTGAATTTAATATTTTTTATATTAAGGTAAAATTAGTAATTTAATTACTATATTTATTTTATGTTCGTTACAAGAAAAGAAAAGGAGAACTACAAATTTGCAGTAGTGAGGAAACTACAAATAACATTCCTATATAACCCCCCAAGATTTAAAGAAAGGTGATGAAATGAATACAAAAAAACAAAAAGAAATACTTGTAGAGTTACATGGAGAATTCAAAAAGTTAAGGCCCTCCATGTTTGATGGAGAATTTGAAGAAGCAATAGAATCTTGGTTGTTAAATCTGCTCTGTGGTGGAAGGAGGCTAAAAGTGTTAGTAACATATGTAGTAAAGAGTTGAGTTGGAATTTTTTTTTTAAACTATTAAAAAAATGTATATGTCAGAACGATATTATGATGAGAAAGCCTAATAATTCAATGATTTAAGACTAGGATTGTTAACCATGGAAGAATTTGTAACTGAGTTTGTAAATTTACAATGCTATGTACCATACCTAAGAGTTGAAAAAGATAAGGTATACAGTTTTATTAGTTGTTTAACCCCAATGTATAAGGAAAAGATTGTGTTTGAAATTCCTAAACAATGGATGAAGCAATTAGAAAGGCCTAGTTGTGCTACCATTTGTTTAAACAAATATCCAAATTGAGTAGAAATTGGAAATATTAAAAAAATTGAAAATATCGATCAACGTAGGAAATGATTTAAACCCTCACCTTTTGGAAAAAGAACAAGAGGTCATACTGATAAAAATTATAATAGGCAAGGTTGAACCAATAGCAATGGGGTAAAGAGTATCGAAACATCCAGTGGAGGATGGAATAGTAACCCGTAAGCATATTGCGGGAAGCCTCTACTGTGAATGACATAGCCAGAAATATCCCTGTAGTCAATGTTTCTTTGGAATATCGGTAGGCGGACCATTAATCCACCATGTTGGAAGTAGAAGGTAAAGTTTTGAACATACATGTTTCTATACTTATCGATTCAGGATCTAGTTTAAGTTACATTGCACCAAAAGTAGTTGAAAAGTGTAAACTTAGTAAGGAAAAATGAATAAAATGCTTGGTTGGTATAGCTGGCAACAAAGGTAAAAAGGAAAGTTACGGAGATAGTTAAAGATTTGTCATTAGGTTTTAATGACTTGGATACCTCAGTTAAATTAAATATACTTCCCTTAGGATCCTATGACATTTTGATAGATATGGATTGGCTAGAATCTCATAAACTTGTTATCGACTATTTGCCTAAAATTTTTAGTAGTGTGGATGAGGAGGATAAGTATCATACAACGAAGGGAATTTATAGACCTTTATCTACACGACAAATTTCAACACTACAACGTAAAAAGTGTATTAGAAAAGGGTGTCAACTTTATGGCATCAAAACTAAATAATTTGAGCCTGAAAAATAAAAAATGGAATTAGAACAATTTCCTATTTTAAAGGAATTTGAAGTTGTATTTTGTGATAAGATATCAATATTACCACCTAAACAATATTTAGATTTTACCATAGATCTAATGTCATTTTCAACACTAGTATCACGAGCTCCATAATGAGTCTCCCAGAATTAACGAAATGAAGAATACAATTACAGGAGTTACTAGACAAAGGATATATTCAGCCTAGTGTGTCTCCTTGAAGAGCACTTGTTTTGTTCATGGGTGTGCTAGTAATATGATAAATTGTAATGTATTATTATTGTTTACTGCCATGCATGGATCACTTATAGTTGATGAATAGATAATCAACCATTGATGGTAGATAACTAGAAGAACGCGAGCTAAAAAAATTCCGGTTGACGAATTTTTTTTGCGTTTTCGTTCTAAATAACGGTTCTGTAACAGAAAAGCATTGTTTGGCTGAATAATTGTTTAGCCGAATAACCTCTGAGACCTTAAACCTGCACAATTTTGAGTTTTCTCCATTTTCAGAAGGTAAAATGGATGCCTTAAAATACAAATCGACTGTCAGGCTTGAGACCATTAGTTTCGTCATTGAATCTACTTTCCGTAGGTATAGATTTTGTTGTGTATAGGTGAGATCCGATATTTTTATTTATTTTTTGTTTCTTAACATGTGTCGAGTTTTGTTTCATCTCTTTCAATATGCAGTGAAATGAAAAATATATAACTTTAAAAATACACCACCTAAAACATTGAAACAAATATTGTGTGGTTAATTGGAGTGTCTACTTCAAAAGGGTATTCGTAGATTTTTAAATTTTATAGTCAATTGAGAGAAAAGTGGCGCAACCAAACACATGTTGAAAATATACAAGGTTTCTCCATCGATTGAATTCAAAAAATATTATAATTAGTATATAGATCCGTTGGTTATAAACTTATAGTCATTGCAATAGTATATTGTGCGTAGATTGTTGTAACATATTTTGTTTTTGCAAAACATAAGTTTAACAATGATTTTAGGGACGCAACCAAACATGTCTATTTTTTAGTCCTTTCATTTTATAAGGACACACTATCAAACATTTTCCGAAACGACATATCAAATCTCAATAAAAATAAATAAGAAAAAATATGAATAGAAAGCTAACATAATTCTCTAAAAAATTTGTTTTTACTTGAAAGTAAAATTATAAACGAAAATATCACTTTCGTTTTCCCAAAGTTGAAAAACATGAGAAAATCAAATTTATTTTCTCATAAGACCCCCAAAAATAGACACCCATCTTCATGGATTCACCCCCCTACATTAGAGAGTCCACATGGATAAGAATGTGCAATGTATGCACTGGATGTAAACCATTTAAATTTTATTGAATTTGGTTCTTTCTTTGTGCTCCCTCCCTTACTAGAGTCTACCTACTCACCTACTCTTTCATATGTCATGGATAGATAGATTTGTTCATGAATAGTTCATGAATAGATACACTGAACCATTATAGGAACTACGGGCACAATTTCATTACATTATAGGAAATACAAGCATTGAAAACAATATATAAGGAGAGGAGAGTTTGTTATTACATAAGTAAGATAACATGTCTTTCATGGTGCATTTCACCTAGAGGGGTATATCTCCTTTTACTATTGTGACTAGCCTCAATGACTATTCCTTTGGGGTACGGACTTATTGCTTCAAAATGATTTTCTTATCATTTCATATTTCCAATACGTTTGTGTGCATTCGAAATTAACCATAAATTATAAATTATAATAGACAAAAAAAAATTAAAAAAAAGTTTACCTTTGAATATGAAAATAATCAAAGAGATGAATTGTTAAAACAAAAATGTTTTTTTACCATAATTGACCTCATTTATATTGTTCAAAAATATGCCCTTCTTCAATTATTGCACTGTTCTTTAATGAAATCCACTTTAAATTTTATTATAAAAATATTAAATAGCAATACAAGATTAAGTTGTAGATTAATTTTAAATTTTAAATTTTTATTAGAATTATGCCTTTTAGGTTATAATAGAGTAAATGAGATATGATAATTTAGGTGACTTTTTTACAATAAATGTATCCTAGGTTATGGCCAATAACTCATTAATTATTAGAAAAATCTCTTAAATTATTCTTTTAGATAAAAAATTGCAGTATTTCTAGGTTAGAATTAGATATTACATTTAATTATATAGTTTATAAAAAATAGATTAAGTAATTCACAATTTATTCATTAAGAAAAATATTTAATATTAATAAATTTAATTTAGATTTTTATTTTATTCTAACTTTAGAATCATTGTAACAATTTAGGGTGTTTGTTTTAATCACAACTTAGAATTCCTTATTATCTAGCTTAACATTTTTAGGGTTTGGGTTTGGTCTTGGTTATAAAGTCAACATTATCAATTTCCGAGTTTTCTCTTGAAATGTGTTGTTAAAGATATTTTAATAAATCTTTATCCATTACTCAACTAGATTCGTTGTCTTGATGATGAACCTTGATAAAGGCTTGTAATGTGGACATATCAAATGGAGTCTACAATTACCTTGGATACCACTCATCAAACCTATCAACCCAGAATTTAAGAAGAGATTATAAATATGTTTTTTGTCAAAATGACATTTTTGAATCATGTAAGGTTCACAAAGAGATTACAGTATATACTAGTCCTTGTTTTTTGTCTAACCTTTTTCACATAAATATAAGATGGAATTTTCAAAAGATAGTTGTGGAAGCCCTCTCAAACTTCTTCTCATGTGAGATTGAGAGATACTAGTAAGATCCACATTGAAGTTTGAAGGATTCTTTTCAATATGTTTGAACAATAATTATATGCACCGAGTTTTGAAAAGAGAAATGGGAATCCCTATCACTCCCTTTCATTTGACATCTAGATGTTAGTAGAGTGAAGACCAAAGTTTGAAGGATACATTTTCAAGTGTTCTAATACTTAGGTATATTATGGTGAATACGATGTGTGGAGTTTGAAATTGAATGGCTAGTTACTCATCAGTGGGTCCATATGGACAAACATATCAATTAGCTTTGTGATGGAATTTGTAACTTTTTTTTTGTTGTTAATGGAAATGTGGATTGGAAAAAAAATTATGTTTTTAGTTGGAAACATAATAATACAATGATTTTAAAAGCATGTAGAAAAGTTTATTTCAAAACACCGAAGGTAAAATGTCATGGAAAAGTTATTCTTCTAATTTTTTTACTTTTATGTTGTTTCTTTAAACCATTGGTTATGGTAATGATCAAGTGGCTAGAACAAGGATCAACAATTTTAAATCTCTAGGGATGTACAATGTTAGAAGTACACTAGTTTTAGGTGGCTAACTTGGCACTCCACAAAAATCATCTTTTTAGTTTTTGTTATTAATGTTAGGAATCTAATGGGTGATCTCTTTTGGCCTTGGCTTCTAACATAGAACTTCTAGTAGTGGAGCTCTTCTCAAAACAATTCTATACACAAATAAGTTTTAGTACCCCATAAGGCTACTTTCATTGCCAATTTCATATTATGCATTTAGATAAGGTCACAAGTAGTTCTCAACTACTCTAATCACTTTCCCACGATAGGAAACAAATTCCCTTCATAAAATAAATATGCCAAATAACAATGCAATACATAAAACAAATACTCCTAACCATTATGACTATGTTCACATTAACAAAATAAGTGCACCAATCTCTTTCTAAATTGGTTTTTTCTCAATCTCATTTTCCATCACCCCTACATGTTCTTCATTCTCAACCTTTATTTTAGTCTCTCCACCTCTGAACTAACTCTTGAATAATCCCCATAAAAAAATTTTGGACCTAATAAATCATCCTGCACATGGTTTAGCTCACTAACTTCATGTTAATATTGAATCACTTCAGATTTCTTCTTATTGTCAATTTTTTCTCTATACATTGTTTTTAATTGTATACTTACATTTTCAAAAGAAAAAAATGATTTATTTTTACACATCAACATTGACGGGTTCAATTTCTCACGGCCCTTCAAAGTGAAATGGGACCTGCGCTTCAAATTTGACCCCTATTAGGCCTGGTGTTTTTAGGGTGGTGAAAAGAAAGAAAGGTGACTGATATATTTCTTCCTAGATTTTTATGAACTAAAAGGTAGATTTCAATGTTAGCGAAGTTCGGAAAACTCTGAGTGAAGAGTCACATGTATGATTGCAACTGGGCAGTTCCATCTCATTAATAAAGGAGACAGGGTCATTAAAATTGAAATACTATTGAAGATTTAGTAGATAATTCACTAGTACCACGATGGCCTGAACATTCACCCCGCACTCTGGTCCACATATTTATCAATGAAGCTTGGAATATGGATTTAAATCATATCTTAAGGGAGATTTATGGATGAGCAAATAATTTTTAATTCGAGGTTATTAAATTTTTTTAAGGGTAATTTTTGTTTAGCAATTTAGGGACGGGCCAAAACGCTTTAGAAGGGCAGGGACGGGTTCAATTTTGATCACTAGGTTATAAGGCGTGCCACGTTATGTTACAAAAAGTCCGTCGTGTTCATCACAAATGGAAATCGCACAAGCTCTGGAAGTCAAATTTTCACCGTCTGGGCCCTCAAAAGATTCAAACATGGGTACGACAAGCCAAAAAGTAGCTGGTTTTCTTTTCCAAAGATACGAATGTTTTGAACCTTGTATCTCAGCCACTTAAGTGTGCGATATCTATTTTGTAAAGTAAGAGCTATCTATTTAGTTGCAGAGCATTTAATTTAATGTGGTTGTTGCAGGCTTGATGAGCGGTAAGCTTAATGAGCAGGTCAAGATCCAATGATCATGAAGCTTACTGCAGCCTCGTTAAATGTTGTGCAACTCAATGGATAGTTGTTGCCGTGTACCAGCTAGATAAATGCGATATCATTTTGTAAGGCAAGAGCTATCTATTAAGCTGTAGAGCATTTAATGCAGTTGCATTAAGCTTCATTATCATTGGATCTTGACCTATTCAACACTATAATCAAACCTGTGGCAGCCACATTAAATGCTCTGCAAGATACAGGTTCAAGACATAAGTATCTTTGGAAAAAAAACCAACCACTTTTTGGCTTCCTGTACCAATGTTTCAATCTTTCGAGGGCCAGGCCTGAAAATATGACTGCTTGAATCTTTCGAGGGACAAGCCCTGAAAATATGACTTCCAGAGCTTGTGAGGTTTCCATTTGCAGCCAACACGACGGACTTGTTGTAACATAAAGCGGCATGCCTTGTAACCGAGCAATCAAAATTGAACTCATCCCTTCCTTTCCATAGGGTTTTGGCCCATCCAGGCTTCAAATTTGAAGCCATCAGAGCCCTTCAAAGGTCATTTTACCCTTCATAGAAGGCCAAAAAAAAATTTACCATGCAAAAAAACATTTGGTTTAATTTCCAGCTCGTTAATAATGAAATTGAGTAATCCTTGGTAAATTTGCAATAGAAGGGCCACTACAAAATTTTCCCTTCCAGGTTATCAATGATTCAGTGAATTGAGGAAGAGTCCGGACTAAGAGTATGCCCAAGTTCCCTCATATAGTCGGATCATGGATGAGGATCTCGGTCCCAATGGGCATGCACCATAGTGGGCCACTGTGTTTCCAGTGCCAAGTTCAACTCGATGAGTTGGGACTATGACTCCGTATTCGATGTTCACTTTTAAAGCATTTAATGATGATTGGCATGCATTACTGATTCACCAACTTCATTAAATCTTGGTTTGAGAGAATTCTAGCCTGCCAACTTGGTTTTCCATCTTGCATATTCTTGTTCACCGAGTCACGCGATCTCACAACTTACAAGTCACTTGAGTATTTGAGTATATGATGTGAAATTAAATTATCATATGAGTCATATCTATGGATGGTGAATTGATTTGACATCCCTCCATTGTGAAGGATCCGTAAGGAAAAAACTAATGGTGTTGTTTTTTAGGTTACAACTTACAAGTTGTAATTTACAATGCATTGAGTAGTCTTTTTAGGATTCGATCCTAACCTAGTCCAATGGGTCTCTAAGTTGACAGACCAGGGTTTCACCTAATGCTAGACATTTCTATGACCACCACACGACTAGGATGACAAATCTTTGGTAGCAGGCTAGTAGCACATCGCCTTTTGTTTGTGTTCATGAATCATATCCTATACTAGTTAGTCCAGTATTCCAAGATTTACTCCAATTTCCATTCATTTACTGGGGTTAGAATCATTTGAATCAACACTCCTAGTCTCGCATGGTCCACCTAGGCTGCTTAGACTTCCCGTCTCATTGGAGGAAGAGGGTTAGGAAACAAAGACAAAGGAGACTCGAACGGACTGCCAACCAGAGAGAAGTTTTGCATAATATGCATATACTAAGCTCTAAAAGAAATGAAATAATTCGTCATGTACCCAACTTGAGATTATCATTACTTAATTTGTCGAGATGCTTACACAGTAACTCCTCTGCTCGAGCTGGTTATGAGGGATGGATGCATGCGTCGGTAATGGATACGATTTGGAGAGGCTCGTTACCATCATTATACCACCAATGGGATGCTCCTGTAAATATCGCTATTACGTCTCCCCTCCTCACTCGCCTCACCTTTTGACTTGAGTCCTCTTCTTCTTCTTCCTCTTCCTCCCATGATCTCTTTGATATGCACCCTGAGCGCCCTCGAAACAAAGAATTATCTCTGAAATTCTCTAGATACCTCGCAAAAACAATGCACAATTTTACCTCACCTGTACAGATATATCTATGTTATGTAGAAACAATTATAAAATGATTTTTTTTGTAATCATGTGAAATACATAAACATGCATTCGCCTAACTTGAGAAAGGTAAACCATTTCAGGAGCGTCGAAATATTGGGGAATTGAGATGGTGTTGCTTTCAATCATATTTTTTGTAGAAGGAAACAACTGCGCATTCTAATTCCTCTTTTGTGGTGCACAACTCCAAGGTTCCACCTATGTCACATGTAGGAGAAAAATAAGCAAAGGTAGAACGTTGGGTATGATGGATTGAGCTTCCTTGAACTAAAATAGATTGGATAAGTCTCTGGGAGAAAAAAACATTATCCTGGGTTTACAAGTATAGAACAGTCAGAGGTCGGGACTCAGATTCTCAACTATCCAATTCCATGTTTCAGTGTCTCCCTAATTTCTATTTCCTCCGAAATATTTTGCAGAGCTAAGATGTCGACTTGGTTGTCATGAATTTACAGGTATGTACAACATTTTGTACTTGTGTAACATTTTATATATGGGGAAGTGTTAAATGTGTTGCTTGTTGGAATTCCTTCTCATGTTATAAATATAAGGGTTTAAAACTTCTCCATCCAAAATGTTGTTTGAAATTTGTAATGTATTATGCGACTTATCCATCCAAAATGTTGTTTGAAATTTGTAATGTATTATGCGACCGCACATCCTCGAGACTAAGTCTCGAATACTCAATAGATATAACCTTAAAAAACCAAGTATATAAGTGAAATTAGAACCAAAATAATGTATACTTTTCATAGGCTAGGACCACAACTTCATTTGGGAAGAGGAGCAAGCAGAAAGAGATTGGTATTTGAGTTCCAAATATGTCAATGCTCTTTATCTGTCGTGAATTGTAAACATTAGGTTGAAAGAAAGAAAAACAATTGAATACAAATGCTTGAATTATTCCAATTTCCTTAATGAAATCCAAAGGTTGAAAGGATAAAATATTTAACAACCGACACTGTAAATGTTGTAGACTCCTACCCCTCTGTTTTCCTGTCAGCCTTCTAATAATGGCAACAAGAAGAAAAATTTGTCTACCAATATATCTAAACAAGGGAATCCTCGATGGACATTCATGAATGAGGGACTCAGAGTGCACTGAGCTAGCAAAGAACATGGTTTCATGCCTTCCTTGTTGACTTTGGCAGACACCGACACCCAACTTGTAGTGATATTTGTTGGATAATTGTAAGTTCTTCCTTGTAGTGGACTAATAAATACTTAACCTTTCTGATAGGGCTGATAAAATCGATATAGATTGGAGGGACTATCCATAATCGACCTAAAATTGAGGCTTTTGTTTGATCACTTCGAATTGAGCATTGGGGGAGGACATGATTCATAGCTGTTGAATTTAGGGTTGATAAAAAAGGTTGTTGCCTAAAAGCATTAGGTGTTACATTATGGGGTTTTCTTTTAGGTAGGCCCAATAGCACTTGACCAATAGAGCCACCATCGAGTGCAATCAGTCCTCCATTCAAAATTCCTTCCAAATTCCAATGCCTTATTTTATCAACAACCTAACAACCGACTTTTTCACCGACCCGACAAAGTTGTCCCTTATCTATGTTCAATAAACTATATGCTTCAGGGGCCGGGAGAGTAGACACTTCTTTATATATGTATGGACTTGCATTAGATAAAACAATGATAATGTTGTATCCACGCGCATGTCTCCATATTTGTATGAGATATTTCTCCATGACATGAATGGAAGAAGATACCCCACTGGTTGCCAATGTGAATCGTGTAAGGGCCATAGAGATGTGAATTATAGGTTTCCACACAATAATCAAGTGTGTAATATAATCATCTCTTGTGGGCTCCAGGAGGTTGAATAAACAGTTGTTGCTCCTAAAACATTTAGGTGGTGGCAATTCTTTTCTTTTTATTTCTGATTTACAATTATTTTGTGTGCATCCGAAAACCATAAACCATAATAGAACAAAACAAAATTAAAATTAAAAGTTTAAAATACTTGATATTTGTTGGAGAATTTGAAGTGTTTCCACAAATTAGCTAGGATAAGATGTCAATATTGGAAAGACTTGGAAATTATTTTTCTATTTTATTTCCAATTTCTAGGATATTTATATAATTAAGGGTATAGAAGGTATTTATTTTTATGAGGATAAACCCTACATTAGGGAGGACACATGGATAAGAATGTGCAATGTATTCATTGGATGTAAACCATTTCAATTTGTATTGACTTTGGTTCTTTCTTTGTGCTCCTTCCCTTACTACAGTCTACCCACTCACCTACTCTGTCTTATGGCATGGATAGATATATTTGTTCATGAATAGATAGACTGAACAATTATAGGCACTACGAGCATTCCAACTCAATTTCATTACATTATAGGAACTACAGGCACCAAAAGGAATATATAGGGAGAGGAGATTTTTCTATTACATAGGTAAGATAACATGTTTTTCATGGTTCATTTCACCTAGAGGGGTATATCTCCCTCTTACTATTTTGACTAGTCTCAATCACTAATCATTTGGGGTACGCACTTATTGCTTCAAAATGATTTTCTTTACATTTCCAATTTCCAATAAGTTTGTGTACATTCGAAATGGACCATTAACTATAAATTATAATAGGAAAAAAACTTAAAAAAAGTTTAACTTTGAATGTGAAAATAATCAAAGAGATGAATTACTAAAGCAAAAACGTTTTTTTTCCCATAATTGACCTCATTTACATTGTTAAAAAAGATGCTCCTCTTCAATTATTGTAGTGTTCTTTAATGAAATCCATGTTAAGTTTTATTATAAAAAGCAATACAATATTAATTTGTAGATCTTAAAGTTAAAGTTTTAATTTTTATTAGAATTATGCCTTTTAGGTTATACTAGAGTAAATGAGATATGTTAATTTTGGTTGTTTTTTTACATTAAATATTTCCTAGGTTATGGCCAATAACTCACTAATTATTAAAACATTCTCTTAATTATTCTTTTATATAAAAAATTGTAGTATTTCTAGGTTAGAGTTAGATATTACATTTTGTTTTATAGTTTATAAAAAATAGGTTAAGGCAATTTATTCATTAAGAAAAATATTTAATATTAATAAATTTAATTTAGTTTTTTATTCTAATATAAGTTTAGAATCTCTGTAGCAATTCATGGTGTTTGTTTTAATCACAACATAGAATTCCTTATTATCTAGCTTAACATTTTTAGGGTTTGGATTTGGTCTTAGTTATATAGTCAACATTATCAATTTCCTAGTTTTCTCTTGAAATGTGTTCTTAAAGATATATTAATAAATATTTATCAGTTATTCAAGTCGACTCATTGTACTGATGATGAACCTTGATAAAGGTTTGTAATGTTGACATATCAAATGGAGTCTACAGTTACCTTGGATAACACTCCTCAAACCTATCAACC
>LPNX010943174.1:100953-140838 GCA_001517045.1 Pseudotsuga menziesii
ATTTCAAAACATGTAAGCTAAAATGTCATGCAAAAGTTATTCTTCTATTTTTTTTACTTTTATGTTGTTTCTTTAAACCATTGAAGTGGTCACAACAAGTATCAACAATTTTAAATCTCCCAGGTATCTACAATGTTAGAAGTACACTAATTTTAGGTTTTAGGTGGATACTTTGGCACTGGACAAAAATCATCTTTTTAGTTTTTGTTATTAATGTTAGGAATCTCATGCGTGATCTCTTTTGGCCTTGTAACATAGCACTTATAGTAGTACAGATCTTCTCAAAACAATTCTAGACACAAATAAGCTTTAGCAACCCATGAGGCTATTTTCATCCCCAATTTCATATTATGCATTCAGATAAGGTATTGAGTAGTTCTCAACTACTCTAATCACTTTCGCATGATAGGAAACAAACATTTCCCTTCACAAAATAAATAGGCCAAAGAACAATGCAATACAAGAAACCAATACTCCTAACGGTTATCACTATGTTCACATTAACAAAACAAGTGCACCAATCTCTTTCTATATGAGCTTTGTCCCAATATCATCTTCCATCATGGCTACATGTTATTCATTCTCAACCTTTATTCCAGTCTCTCCTCCTCTATACTAACTCTTGAGTAATCCCCCATAAAAAGAATTTGGACTTGATAAATCATCATGTACATGGTTTACCTCACTAATTCTATATAAATGTTGAATCACTTGTGATTTCTTCTTAAATTGTCATTTTTTTCTATACAAAACTTTTAATAAATAATGATATTTTGTTGTATTTACCTTTTCAAATAAAAAGAATAAATTATTTTTATATGTTAACATTGAAGGGTTCAATTTCTCACAGCCCTTCAAATTTGATCCTGGGCCGTCCCTAGTGTTAAACAAAAATTACCATTAAAAAAAATGAATAACCTAAAAACGTTTTTCCAGGTATACGTTTACCCTGAAGTGATACGTTTTACATTAGTCATTGCAAAAAAGGTAGAAACATCCCACCAAACGTCGAAATTTCTTTGCAATGAAAATCATGAAAGATGCTCTAGCGCCTTGTGGGTGCGAATTTCTAAAATTCCAAATTACGAATCTGTGAAAAAGCGGATATACGAGACCATGCCGTGATATCTTCAATTCTGAGGTTTACAATACCGCCACTTGGTGAAGTTTGGCTTGAGTTTTAATCAAGAATTTGTATTCTGTATACAGTAAAGTTAAAGCTGGAGTAGATTACTGAATCCAAGTATTTGTAATAATAAACTTAATCTACTATCATTATTGTGAAATTACATAACATCACTTCTACTATTACTATGGTGTCCTAGATTGATAATTTGATGCCAAAACAAGCAGTTAAAACGATATTGGCTCGGGTATCTAAGTTTTGTGATAACCAGCGAAGCAAATATCAGATTACATAGTACAATCTCAGTCAAGTCGGATTGGATCGATGATATTAAAAATAAATTGCATAACATAATTCATATACGCATGCTTCTCCTGTGTATGTATTCAGTGAAGAGTAAAGACAAGTGCTAGACGGGAGATGGGACTCATGGAGTCTTGTCTTACTTAATTTTAGCCATACATTTTAACTCGTTATGCATGCCACTGTGACTCACAGTGCACTCTGGTTCCTCTTACAGCTCTGCCTTTATTTTCATCGACATCGACATCGACATGATCGTCTCCAACCTACCTTACTATATGTTTTCTCTTTGCATAAAAACATGCAATATGTAATACCATTGAAAACATAACACTACGGACTTGTGACGACGATGAGTTTGGGCTGAAATAGGGAATGTAATTTTAACAATGAAAACGTTTTTAACAATGATTTGTTATGGGGCAAGGAAAATTGTAATTTTAACCATGAAAACTTTTTTAACAATGATTTGTTATGGGATTGAGGAAAAAATAGTTAGGAAAGTGCAAAACTTTGGGATTAGCTTACTCTTATAGTAGAGAATATTTTATCATGGTTGACTATTGTGGGATGTGTTTAACTCTTGTTAATTTTGGTTGACAATGGTTGACTTTTCTTAAATTAGGTTAATTATGGTTTAATTTAACCATCTATTATGACCATGTTTATATATGGTTAACTATAGTTGAACATGGTTGATTATGGTTTAAGAATATGTTCATCATGATTGATTATGGATGAGGAATTTAACCATGTTTTTTTATTAATGTATTTGGTTAACTATGGTTGATTATGATTTACCATTGTTGATTTTGGTTTATAATGGCTAACCATGAATGTTTATGGTAGAACATGGTTAATGACTATTAATCAAGATTAATTATGTTTGAATTTGGTTGTCCTTGTTATCCATAATTCATTGTGGATATAGATGGCTACGGTTGACCATCTTTGACTATGGATGACTGATTGAACCATGGTTAACTTTTGTTAGCCATGGTTCACTACAATTGACCTTGTTGAGCCTAGCTAATAATGCTTAATCATATTTGACCATAGTTAACTATGCTTAACGAAGGTTGACTATGGTTATGTTGTATTCCAACATTCATCTTAGTTGGCTTATGTCGAATTTATATGTTCCTCAATGGTTTTGTGGCATTATGACATCCATCAAAGGTTATGTTGTAATGTGATGCAGATCATTGTGGACTTATGTTAATTTTTTTATGTCCGTCAATGGTTATGTTGCATTGTGATGTTCATGAACGGTTATATCACTTCATGACATTCCTCCAGCGTTTTTATGTTCTTGAAAGGTTATGAATCATAATGCATTATGATATTAATCTTGGTCGAATTATGTGAAATTAAGTTACATTCGTCAATGGTTTTGTCACATTAGGACATTCATCAAGGGTTATATCAAAATTGTGAGGGTACTTAATGTTTATGTCACACTGCAATGTTCATCCCGATAAACATCTCTTGAATTGCAATGCTCCTCGAGGCATTTGTGACATCGTAATGTTCATGAAGCGATATGTTAGATTGATATATTTTTAATGGTTGAGGTTCATCAAGGGATATATACAATTACCAGATTTGCTAATGGTTATGTTGCAATGTGATGTTAATCTTGGTTTACTTATGATGATGAGTTGTACATTCGTAAATGCTTCTATCACATTGTTACGTTCATTGAGGATTTCTCTCGCATTATTTATGTCGCATTACGATGTTCCTTAAGGGTTAAGTTGGATTGTGGCATTCCACAATGGATAAATTGTATTGTGATGTCCATTTTGGTTCATTAATATTGAATTGCAACATTTCTCAATAGTTTTGTGACATTTCAACTTTCATTAAGGAATGTTTCATAACTTTCCTTGACTATTATGTCAAAATACAACATGGCCAAATGGTTATGTGACATTGCATCCTAACCATGTCCAAATTATTATGTTGCATTGACCATGTTTTCCTATGTTTGACCATGCTTTATAATGGTTGACTTTAACTTAACATTGGTTTACCATGGTTGAATTTGGTTGACTGTGTTGACTATGATTGACTATGGCCTCTATAATTGACCATGTTTTACTATCGTTGTATTTTGTTGAACAAGGTTAAATATGATTTACTATGGTTGAATTTTGTTGGCCATGGTGGTCAATGGTTGAATGTGGTTAACTGCAATAGAGTAAGATTGACTATGGTTGAATTTAGTTGCTCATATTTCCTATGGTTAACTATGAATGGCTATGGTTTACCATATTTTACCATGGTTGACTAGTGTCTAATTGTTAACATTGGTTGGAAATGACTCATTGTGGTTATCTTTGGTTGACCACAATTGATAATATTTACCTATGGTTGACCATTGTTGAATATGATTTTCTTTATTTGATCATGTTGACTATGGTTGATAATCATTCAGTCACATTATGATGTTTTTATTAGTTACATTGTGTTGTATTTCTATGTTCCTCAATGATTATGTCACATTATGATGTCCACTAAGGGTTATGTCGCATTATGGTGTCCTCAAGGGTTATGTTCAATTGGAGCATTCTCCAATGGTTATCTCATAATGTGATGTTTAGCATTGTCCACTTATATCAAATTCCTACTTTCCTCGATGCTTATGTTGCACTATGGCATTCATCAAGGGTTACGTTTCGTTGTTATGTTCCTAAAAGGTTATAACTTATGCATTGTAATATTTATTTTAGTTTAGTTATATATGGAATTGTTACATTCTCAATTCTTATGCCACATTATGATGTTCATTAAGAGTTACATCAAATTTGCAATGTTCCTCAATGGTTATGTGACATTACGATGTTCCTCTTGATGGAATTCTATTGAATTCCAATGTTCCTCAAGCAATTTTTTGCATTGTGATGTTTATAAAAGTATATGATGGATTGTGGCATTCCTAACAAAATTGATTTGTGGTTTATTCCTTAATTGGTCCATGATCTCTATTTAAACAACATCGAGGGTCATTTTTTATGATAGATCTAAGTGAAATCTATATTATATTTAAAAGGTTTCCCTTCCCAAATGCCTTAAGCCTTCACCTTCATATATATCGTGTATCCATATAATTTAACTTTCTTTCTACTTAGAATTAAGATAGGAAAAACCACAACTCTTCTATATAGGAACTTAAAAGAATTTTCACTTTTTTTTGTTTGTTGAAGCTATAGTATTAAATATATATAGCAATGTCATAATAATATTTGATTAATCTTTTAACGAAACCTTATGAGTCTACTAATAAAATTTGTGGTACTTAGCTACTATCGTTAGTTTAGGAAGATGTTTAAACCAAAAGAGAAAATCTAGTGTCCGTGACACTTAAGACGCCACTTGTCATTTGATGACATGGATTCCTAGCCAATCATCCCTCCTCCTAGTGAATTCGTCGCTCGGCTCGGGGGTGGCTTTAGACGGACCAATATTATGTCAATTGAAGCCTACGGTTGGGAGGAAAGTCGTACACACATTTTCAATCACCTAAGTTCAAAATAAGTACTCTTAACAGTTAGTTTTGTTTATGGATGTAATTTACCTTGTATATAAGATTTATGCTCTTGGATTTATGGTACTAATATGCATGTTAAGTTACATAAAGTAGTGGTTGCATGAGCTGCTTTACAATGGTGGAATAGCTCCCGAAAGACAAGTCTAAAATGAATTTGTTGTATGGGTGCATATTCCTTAGTTTAGTTGTTTCTATCATCTGCAGTGTGTAAAACCTTGTTGTCTGTCCCACTCGGGACTCATGCATCATCTTGCATGGTTGCACCCAAGAATACAGGTACAAGGATGGTACCTTGTTATGGGAGATGTCAGCGACCTAAAAAAAAGGGTTAATGTGTAATTTCTATCCCAATCGAGGGATAGTTTAGTGACTAATGAAACAATCGTATCTATCTTAAACTTCAATAAGATTCACTTACATTAAAATGACTGTAGATTGACGATTCTTAGTTGTAACAAAGTATAATTCTATATTTAAGTATATAGTTCTTATCATAATTTTCGGTACTAGGATGGTCATTGGTATAGCTTTATTGTCAACTACTTAGTGGAAATTAATGTAATTAAATTTCAATTTGTTTAGATGCAATTGATAGTAGAGTTTACATTAATGTGATTACACACTCTCAACAGACTAACATGATTGAGTTGTTGATATAGTAAAGGCAAAAAAAAATTACCCCATTTTCTCATAATTTACATTGAGGAATTTCGGGTATGTTACAGAAAATTATATGTAAATATTTCCCTTTAGCATTAATATATCACCTCAATTGGTTGTGTTGGTTGAGGTTGTTGATTGTTTCCCTATTTGAGGTTTTTAACAATATAATACATTAGTGTGTTGATCTTTAGTCTCTTTGTGTGAGTGGTTTCTTAAGGTGTTCCACTTGGGTGAAATGTCAGCCTATTTTATCAAAAAATGATAATATATGCTAATATTATTCTTACAAAAGGGGACAGCAAACAAAATATTACAATTAAAATCAATTTTTATTTCAATAAAGAGCTCACAATTAGATTTTTTTTTTAAAGATGACGGTAGTAAATGGTTGCTAACTTTTCATATCCAAGGTCATAATATGAATAAAAATGATTTTGATATTTTATTCACTTTATGGAATTATTAAAACATAACAACAACTAATAATGCAAAAATATTCTCGTTAATGATGTTTCTAACTTGCCACTAATTATACTTATGTTCCACACCATTATTTTCTCTTACCCTTTTTCTAAATAACTATCATTACACAACTACAAAAGCTAACTAAAATTGTGATAATTAAAGATACATACACAAGTATCCAATTACAGAAAACCATAATAATAATATAACACATCCATGACATAAATGTTCAAATAAACATCCACAGGTCTCTTTTCTTTTCCATCCCATTGTTTATTTTTCATGGTTGACATGATAGCAATGTTGTACTCAAAAACATGTTTTCATATTGGATCACCTCCTAGTACAAATCATCAATCCCTATCCAACACATGAATGTAAAAAAATGCCTTGTTGTAATGTTTTGGAAAACATAAGATTCCTCCTTTTTATCCCACATCTTTTTAGATTTAATACATATAATTTCATTATCACGATATTCCCTCACATTACCATGTTTTAAAGTATCCAACCAAATGCACCTAAAGCCAATACATTGGAAACATGTGAAGTCCACATACAAGATCTTCTTTATCGTTTAAATGTAACCCAAATCCCCCTCTATTAGGCTATGGTCATAGTGGCTAGCATTTCTAGATTGGTCAAACTCAGCCTCATATCCATAGTTTAGTGTGACATGTGCATAATTGAAATCCTTAATAAAAAAAGATGGTAATATTCCCACATATATGGGACTAAATACACATGTAGAAATCAGAACAAAAGTTGTTGTCATATGTCAAGCAACCAAAGGATTAATAAAAACACAATACATGTTATAGTTCAAATGTGCATTATAAAATGAGTAATTGACATAGATAGATGATTACAATTGTTTCACCTAATTCGTACATTTAGTGCATCCTCTTCACCATGTGGGTTACAATCAAACACACCATATTTCTCTTTGATCTATTCAGCTACCCAATTATTTGGGAAAATCATTGGTGCGTTTTCTTTTAAAGAATCATGATGATGCATGCTTCTACCATTCAACCATATGAATTCTTGCATTTCATTGTCCCATTTTATTCTCTTCTCTTAATATAAGGTGTTTGTTGGTTGTTTGTGAGGAAACTATAAAGAATAAATGTTTTAATGGCATACATTTATAATTTCACTAATGTATTCATGAAACCAAAAAAATATTATGAGACCAAAGCTATATTATCAAGTTCTATGTAAACAATTACTCTATAGAATATTGAGAAAAGTTAAGTGGATTACTTGTTATCATGTTCCTTTTTCCATTGGTTTGGATTATCTCTATTTCACTTTTTTCCTCATCTTTATGGTCATCCCAAACCACTCTACCTAGTTTTCCATTGATTGTCTTGATGTACTCACTAGCATAATATAAGATGCATATACTATGTACCCCCTCTACCATGCCATAGACAACACATGCTTTTCCTTTTTTCGAACAAAACCATTAAACTTTTACATGTACCTATTCAAGAAGAACATCCAACTACATGAGACCACACTACCTAATTCAACCTCATCAACTAGGTGAATTATAATATGAACCACAAGTCCATGAAACTTGTGGGTAGTTCCTTCTCAAACATAAAAACAATCTCAAATATCTCTCAATGTTATTCTGGAATGCTAGCCATGCAAATCTTCTTTATGTAAAGATTTAGATAAGGATCATCGTATGTCATGGGAGAAGTCACGGTTTACACAACCATGCATGCTAGTGGATAATGAAACCACAAAATTAAGACATATAAAGCTAATTGAGAATAATGAATAAATTATACATGCATATGATATAACCTCTATTGTAGAAAATTGAATGAATCAACATACATACCCTACAATGGTCATGCAAATTGGACCCAAACAAATTTGCTTTTATGGTGAAGTGGCATAGCAGAGTTGACTATTATAAAGAAGGCGCCTTTACACCCAATATAACATCATTTTCCAAAGACATGTCTTCAAAATCCATTGGGCATCACCTTTTTTAAAACACTAGAGGGATTGGCCTCTTCTTTACTTTCTTTTCTTCTTCAATGTTTCTTCTAAGTATTTAAAGAGATCTACAATCTCTTCTAACAAACACTGTGCCACCTTATTTCGATGATATGCTCATCCATAAAGAGCATGGAATCTTTTTGAAAATATGCATATGATTTAGTAAGTTGGCAATCTTAAGATGCTCCTAGTATAGAAGTTCATAAACCATAGATTTCCTTTTCATCCCAATGGGAATTTTTCCTACATAAACTTAAAAAAAATTATGATCATTAACATAGGTTCACCATTTGAAAAGAACAATTATGATTTTTTTTCTCCTTCTTTATTTGATATGCCCTAAGATAGTATAGTACATATGTCATTGTTTGAGGCTTTTAGGTTCTCTCTATTTTACCACAGAAAGAAGATATTACTCTGAATCTATACAAGTGGTCTTCTCGGACGAATATGTTAGAATATTTAATGATGACTTATGTGGTATATTGGTAAAATATATCTAATATAACTCTAATATTATAAAATAGGGTTATCCTACATGCATCATTGTAATCATGTCGTGTATATCATTTATACACACATGATTGTGACATGATTGAATGATGAAGCTTGATGTGATGCATATGTAAAAATTCAATGTAATCTTGAAGATCTATTCTCATAATAATAATATACTATGTCAACCCCTCGAAAGATTCAAACATTGGTACCGGAAACCAAATGACTGATGTAAAAAAACGTAGAGACATCCCACCAAACGTCGAAATTTCTTTGCAAAGAAAATCATAAAAGACGGAATTTCTAAAATTCCAAATTACGAATATGTGAAAAAAAGGATGTACGAGACCATGCCGTGATATCTTCGATTCTGAGGTTTACAGTACGGCCACTTGGTGAAGTTTGGCTTAATTTTTATACACATTATTGGGTTTCGGTCACTTCAGTGAAATTATTATTTTTAACTAAGAATTTGTATTCTGTACATAGCGATATTTAGTACATTGAAATTATTAATTTTAAACTAAGAATTTTTATTTTGTACTTTATCGAAGTTAAAACTGGAGTCCAAATATTTGTAAAATTCAAACTAAACCAAGACCATTGTTTAATATAGTAAAACTACCTCGACGTCACTTCTCCTATTACTGTGGTGTCCTAGATTGATAATTTGATGCCACAAGAAGCAGATAAAACGATATTGGCTCGGGTATCTAAGTTTTGTGCTAAGCAGCGAAGCAAATATCAGATTACATAGTACAATCTCAGTCAAGTCGGATAATTAGATCGATGATATTAAAAATAAATTGCATAACATAATTCATATACGCATGCTTCTCCTGTGTATGTATTCAGTGAAGAGTGAAGACAAGTGGTAGACGGGAGATGGGACTCATGGAGTCTTGTCTTACTTAATTTTAGCCATACATTTTAACTCGTTATGCATGCCACTGTGACTCACAGTGCACTCTGGTTCCTCTTACAGCTCTGCCTTTATTTTCATCGACATCGACATCGACATCGACATGATCGTCTCCAACCTACCTTACTATATGTTGTCTCTTTGCATAAAAACATGCAGTAATATGTAATACCATTGAAAACATAACACTATCGCATATGTTTACGGACTTGTGACGATTAGTTTGGCCCGGTTGAAAAATTAAATTTTCAAGGAAAATTGTAATTTCAACAATGAAAACTCTTTTAATAATTGAGGAAAATATAGTTTCCAAAGTGAAAAACTTTCAAGGATTAGTTTACTTTTATGGTTGACAATATTTCAATATGGTTGATTATTGTGGGATATGTTTAATTCTTGTTGATTTTGGTTGACCATGTTTAACAATGGTTGACTTTTCTTAAATTAGGTTAATCATGGTTTAATTTCACTATCCATTATGACCATGTTTGTATATGGTTAACTATAGTTGAACATGGTTGATTATGGTTTAAGAACATGTTCATTGTGATTGATTATGGATCACGAATATGACTGGTTTTATTATTAATGTAATTGGTTAACTATGGTTGATTATGATTTATCATTGTTGATTTTGGTTTATCATGGCTAACCATGAATGTTTATGGTAGAACATGGTTAATGACAATTAATCAAGATTAATTATGTTTGAATTTGGTTGTCCATGTTATCCATAGATCATTGTGGATATAGATGGCTACGGTTGACCATCTTTGACTATGGATGACTCATTAACCGTGGTTAACTTTTGTTGGTCATGGTTCACTACAATTGACCTTGTTGAGCCTAGTTAACAATGCTTAATTATATTTGACCATGGTTGTAGAGGGTTGAATTTGGTTGACCATGGTTAACTAAGCTTAACAAAGGTCGACTATGGTTATGTTGCATTGCAACATTCATCTTAGTTGACTAATGTGGAATTTATATGTTCCTCAATGGTTTTGTGGCATTATGACATCCATCAAAGGTTATGTTGTATTTTGATGCAGATCATTAGGGACTTATGTTAATTTTTTATGTTCGTTAATGGTTATGCTGCATTGTGATGTTCATGAAGGGTTATATCACTTCATGACATTCCTCAAGAGTTATGCTTCATTCTTATGTTCTTGAAAGGTTATGAATCATAATGCATTATGATATTAATCTTGGTCGAATTATGTGAAATTGGGTTACATTCCTTAATGGTTTTGTCACATTAGGACATTCATCAAGGGTTATATCAAAATTGTGAGCGTACTTAATGTTTATGTCACATTGTAATGTTCATCCTAGTAAAATTCTCTTGAATTGCAATGCCCCTCGAGGATTTTGTCACACTACAATGTTCATGAAGGGATATATGTTAGATTGATATATTTTTCATGCTTGAGGTTCCTCAAGGGATATATACAATTACTATATTTGCTAATGGTTATGTTGCAATGTGATGTTAATCTTGGTTTACTTATGATGAACTGTACATCCGTCAATGCTTCTATCACATTGAGATGTTCATTGAGGATTTCTCTGGCATTATATATTCTGCATTATGATGTTCCTCAAGGGTTAAGTTGGATTGTGACATTCCACAATGGATATATTACGGTATTGTGATGTCCATCTTGGTTCATTAATGTTGGCTTGCAACATTTCTCAATGGTTGTCACATTTCAAATTTCATTAAGGAATGTTTCATGACTTTCCCTAACTATTACCTTAGATTACAACATGGCCAAATGGTTATGTGACACTGCGACCTAACCATGTCCAAATTATTATGTTGCATTGCCATGTTTTCCTATGTTTGACCATGATTTATAATGGTTGACTTCAACTTAACATTGGTTGACCATGGTTGAATTTGGTTGACCGTGTCGACTATGATTGACTACGGATGACTACAATTGACCATGTTTTACTATCATTGTATTTTGTTGAACAAGGTTAACTATGATTGACTATGGTTAAATTTTGTTGGTCATGGTGGTCAATGGTTGAACATGATTAACTGCAATAGAGTAAGATTAACTATGGTTGAATTTAGTTTATCATGTTGCCTATGGTTAACTATGAATGACTATGGTTTATCATATTTTACTATGGTTGATTAATCTCCCGTTGTTAAGTTTGGTTGGAAATGACTCACTATGGTTTCCTTTGGTTGACCACAATTGATAATATTTACCTATGGTTGACCATGGTTGAATATGGTTTTATTTATTTGATCATGTTGAGTATGTTTGATAATCATTAAGTCACATTATGATGTTCATCTTAGTTATCTTGTGTTATATTTCTATGTTGCTCAATGATTATGTCACATTATGATGTCCATTAAGGGTTATGTCGCATTATGGTGTCCTCAAGGGTTATGTTCAATCGGAGCATTCCCCAATGGTTATGTCATAATTTGATGTTCAACATTGTGCACTTATATCAATTTTCTACTTTCCTCGATGCTTATGTTGCATTATGACATTCATCAAGGGTTATGTTTCATTGTTATGCTCTTAAAAGGTTACAACTTATGATGCATTGGGATATTTATTTTAGTTTACTTATATGGAATTGTTACATTCTCAATGGTTATGCCACATTATGATGTTCTTTAAAAGTTACATCAAATTTGTGATCTTCCTCAATGGTAATGTGACATTACGATGTTCCTCTTGATGGAATTCTATTGAATTCCAATGTTCCTCAAGTGATTTTTTCCATTGTGATGTTCATAAAAGGGTATGATGGATTCTGACATTCCTAACTAAATTTATTTGTGGCTTATCCCTTGATTGATCCATGATCTCTACTTGACAACATTGAGGGTCATTTTTTTATGATAGATCTAAGTGAGAAACTTATATGTAAAATATTTCCATTTAGCATTAATATGTCACCTCAATTGGTTGTGTTGGTTGGAGTTGTTGATTGTTTCCCTATTTGAGGTTTTTAACCATATAATACATTAGTGTGTTGATATTTAATCTCTTTATGTGAGTGGTTTCTTAAGGCATTCCGCCTTGGTGAAAATGTCAACCTATTTTATCAAAAAATGGCAATATATGTTAATATTATTCTTACAAAAGGGGACAACAAGAAAAATATTACAATTAAAATAAATTCTTATTTGAATAAAGAGCTCAAAGTTACATTTTTTTTTAAAGATGACGGTCGTAAATGGTTGTTAAATTTTCATATCCAAAGTCATAAAATTAATAAAAAATGGTTTTAATATTTTATTCACTTTATGGAATTATTAAAACATAACAAGAACTAATAATGCAAAAATATTCTCATTAAAGATATTTCTAACTTGCCACTGATTATACTTATGTTCTGCACCATGGTTTTCTCTTACAATTTCTCTAAATAACTATCATTACACAACTACAAAACCTAACTAAAATTGTGATAATTAAATATACACACACAATTATCCAATTATAGAAAACCATAATAATAATATAACAGATCCACGACATAAATGTTGAAATAAACATCCACACATCTCTTTTCTTTTCCATCCCATTGTTTATTTTTCATGGTTGACATTATAGCATTGTTGTTCTCAAAAACATGTGTTCATATTGGATCACCTCTTAGTACAAATTATCAACCCCAATCCAACACATTAATGTAAAAACACAGTTGGTTGTAATGTTTTGGAGAACATAAGATTCCTCATTTTCATCCCACATATTTTTTAAGTTAATACATATAATTTCATTATAATGATATTCCCTCACATTACCATAATTTAAAGTATCCAACCAATTGCACCTAAAACCAACACATTGGAAACATGTGAAGTCCACATACAAAATATTTTGTATCGTTTAAATGTAACCCAACTTCCCATCTATTAAGTTATGGTCATAGTGGCTAGCATGACTAGATTGGTCAAACTTAACCTCCTATCCATAGTTGAGTGTGACATGTGCATAATTGAAATCCTTAATGCAAAAAAGATGGTCATATTCCCACATAAATAGGACTAAATGCACATGTACAAATAGGAACAAATGTTGTTTTCATATGTCAAGTAACCAAAGGATTAATAAAAACATAATACATGTTATAGTTCAAATGTGCATTATAAAATAGGTAATTGACATAGATAGATGATTAAAATTGTTGCACCTAATCCGTACATTTAGTGCATCCTCTTCACCATGTGGGTTACAATCAAACACACCATATTTCTCTTTGATCTACTCAACCACCCAATTGTTTGGGAAAATCATTGGTGTATTTTCTTTTAAACAATCATGATGATGCATGCTTGTACCATTCAACCATATGAATTCTTGCATTTCATTGTCCCATTCTCTTCTCTTCTCTTCATATAAGGTGATTGCTGCTACTTGTTTTGCCAGGGCACTATAAATAATAAATGTTTTAATGGCATACATTTATAATTTCACTGATGTATTCATGAAACCAAAAAATTAGTATGAGACCAAAGCTATATTATCAAGTTATATGTAAACAATTATCTATAGACTACCAAGAAAATTTAAGTGGCTCTCTGGTTATCATGCTGCTTTTTCCATTGGTTTGGAATATCTCCACTTCACCTTTTTCCCCATCTTATGGTCATCTCAAACCACTCTACCTAGTTTGTCATATGATTGTCTTGATGTACTCACTAGCATAATATAATATGCATATACTATGTACCCCATATACCATGCCATAGACAACAAATGCTTTTCCTTTTTCAAACAAAACCATTAAAATTTTTCATGTACCTATTCAAGAAGAACATCCAATTACATGAGACCAAACTAGATAATTCAACCTCATCAACTAGGTGAATTATAATATGAACCTACAAGACCATGAAATTTGTGGGTAGTTCCTTCTCAAACATAAAAACAATCTAAAATAGCTTTCAATGCCATTCTGGAATGCTAGCCATGTAAATATTCTTTATGTAGATAATTTAGATATCGAACATCGTATGTCATGAGAGAAGTCACGGTTCACAAACCATGCATATGTAGTGGATAATGACACCAAAAAATTAACACATATAAATCTAATTGAGAATAATGAATAAATTATACATGCATAGGATATAACCTACATTGTAGAAAAATAAATGAATCAACATACATACCCTACACGGTTTAGATGGGAATGTGAATTGGACTTGAACATATTTGCTTCTATCAGGAAGTGTCATAGTATATTTGACTATTATAAAGAAGTCACCTTCACACCCAATATAACATCATTTTCAAAGGAAATTTCTTCATAATCCAAGGGGCATCACCTTTTTTCAAAGACTAGAGGGATTTGCCTCTTATTTACTTCATTTTCTTCGTCAATGTTTCTTTTAAGTATTTAAAGAGATACAATCTCTCCTAACAAACAACGTGTTACCTTATTTCGATGATATGCTCCTCCATAAAGAACATGGAATCTTTTTGAAGATATGCATATGATATAGTAAGTTGGCAATCTTAAGATGCTTCTAGTATAGAAGTGCATAAAACATAGATTTCCTTTTCATCCCAATGGGAATTTTTTCTACATAAACTTAAAACAAATTATGATCATTAACATAGGTTCACAATTTGGAAAGAACAATTGTGAATTTTTCTCCTTCTTTGTTTCATATGCCCTAAGATAGTTTAGTGCATATGTTATTGTTTGAGGTCTTTAGGTTCTCTCTATTTTACCATTGAAAGAAGATATTACTCTTCTATACAAGTGGCATGGGGGTGTCACCTAGAAACCAATATGATATCACGTCCGTTCATATTGGGAGGGTTAGAATTAAAAAATTAAAAGGCAATATATTAGTGGTATATTAGGGGTAAAAAGGGTTTTTTTTTAACCATTTAAATATCCAATATGCTGGGGGATATTTTATTCCACATTCCAGCCCGCGCCCTTCACTAGTGTTCCAAGCCTGCAAGCACCCTGCGTCTGCTTGTGGTCTGCGTGCACCTTGCGTATGCTGCATAGGGTTTTCCTGTGGTTTCCTCCATTGTTTTTCTAGGTTTTCTGGATAACAAGGGCGTGTTGGTCCTTGGGTTTTATCCATTGTGTTTTTTGGTTGGATAATGAAGGCATTTTTTCAAATCATAGTAGTGGTAGCAGTGTTGGTCCTTGGGTTTTCACCATCGTGTTTTCTGGAAAATGAGGACGTTTTTTCACCATTTTCTAGTTGTGGGTTTGTGGTGGGTTTCTCTGTGCATAGCAGTGTTGGAGGAGGCACGTTGGAGAGCCACTACATAGCATTCTTCGAGGTAAGCTATACTGTGTTTAATCTTTGATGAAAAATGCCTTCTGGTGAATGAAAAGTTGAAGATCCAAGTAAAGAGTCACAAGATTGAAAGCTTGTGACTCTTAGAGATATCAGTTGTGCTTTTCTAGTGGTTGGTATTATATTTTTTCTGTGCATGAATGGTAGAAGCTCTGGATTTCCTTGGTTATACTTCTGATTTATTTGTTAGAAAAAGTGACTTCAGACTAGTGGGTTTAGAGGCTGGCATTGTTCAATTAGTTGTCCCAAGTTATATTTTGGTAAATTCTATTGGGTGTGCGGTGACACGATGTATCCTTTAATGTTAAAAGTGAATTGCATCAAGTAATAGCATTGGAGGCCTTGCACTGGCTTGTTATGGAGCCCTGTTTAGTTTCACTTAATTGCATGGTAGAATGGATTGGACTTTGAGAATGTTCTTTTGCAAAACTGAAAGTGTTGGTTACCCCCTTCAAATGTTCCTGAAAGCAAGGTCCCTGTTATAACAATGATCGCAATATGCACATTGTCCGTGCATTGTCCTCTTTTGTTAGGATGGTAGTCCTAGATTACTTTTTCTCAGAATGGCTTTTTCTGAGAGGCCTTCTATGCTTTTGGGAGGGGATGAGTCTTCATGTTCAGTCCTTGACAGTTGTGTGCCATATTCTGTTGGATTTGAGCAGCAAAGGAGCAATCTCTCAAGGTAAAGGTCTAGAGAATGATTGCTTATCTTTTGTTATGGTGTTCTTTTGAAAGAGCTAGGATACACCATGTTCATTTCTTCCAGAGTTGTATAGACAGGAAAACCCTAACTTTTGAATCATTAAAATTGTAGAGCTGTTTCCAGTATCTATTGTTTGTCTGATACTTTTCAACGTTTACTGTTTTCTCAGGAATTTGTGTCTGATACTTTTCAACTAGAATTTTGCAAGGTGAAGAGAAATTATTGTTTCAATAAGGATGTGTGAGGTGAGATAAGGAAGGGTTTTTCACCCAGTCCCTGATAAACATAAGTGTACTTTCAGCTGGAATATTGCGTGATAAGCATAAGTTTACTTACAGCCAGAATGTTTCCTTCAATGAGCACATGCCCTTCCCTTGATACTCTGCTACTTGGGCAGGTGAGAATCATTTCTTTATTCTAGTTTTGTGGGGAAAATACTACTAAGGATATTTATTTTAAAGGAACATATACCATTACTGATATCTTTTCCATGGTAACTTGGTAGTGGGAGGAAATGATGCAGAGGGGTTTGCTCCGCTGTGATGTCACTACTTGTGACACCAAGGTTGGACTTATGTTACAACCATTTTTCCAATTATCATTTGTTTGAAGAATACCCTTTGTAGAATATTCTTTTTTGAACAACTGATTCTATAGTTAAGGTATGTTCAACTATTCCAGTTTGGTATGGTTTTGGGGGTATATTTATAAAGACAAGGTTTGATACAAATTATATCCCCAAACACTGTGGAAATGGTTGTAGGTCATACTCGGTGATTATGGTTTCATTTCTCAGCGGAATGAAGGGCGCCATCTTAAGAAACGCCCCACTGAATTTCGAGTGGACAAGGTGCAGTAGGACTTTGACCCCAGTAAATTCTACTTCACAAAAGTAGGCCTGGAAGAGGTTCTCTTTCGTTTTGAATAAAGTGAGGAAGACAAAGTTCATTACTTGGAAAAGGCCTCTGTCTTGGACAGTCCAAATGTGGTTGCTATCAATGTAAGTGAAATTAACGATGATGGAAGTACCTTTTATGCAGGGTTTGAGGTGTTTTGAATGTTAAAAGATTATGTTAATCGATCATCTTTATTCTCATGCAGGTGAGTCTAATTGAATATCAACATGTGCTTTTCGTGCCAAGAGTGTTGGACTTCTTACCCCAATGCATTGACCATGATAGCTTACTGTTAGCTTTGCATTTGGTTGCTGAGGTTGACAACCCATATTTTCATCTGGGCTACAATAGCCTCATAGCTTTTGCAACTATAAACCATTTGCATTTCCAGGTGAGACTATTGTTAATACATTGTGTTAGTTACAAAATTTGACTTTTCTATGAAACACTCATTATCATTTATGCGCCTTTTGAATAGTAAAGAGATGAGGTTAAAGAAGACATTGTTTTTTCCCTGTTCGGTTCTTTCTTTCAATAACTCTTTATGGATTGTAGAGATAATATTGCAATGATGATATCTACAAATTTTGAAATTTTGCATAATGAATTGAACATTGTGGCAGGCCTATTACTTGGCCCTTCCTTTCCCTATAGAAAAATCACCCACAAAAAGAATACCATGGTAGTATGAGAAAGGTGGGGTCAAGATCTTTGAACTCTGCAACTATCCAAATCCTCTGAATTTCTTCGAATTTATCAAATCCTCTTATTGTGAGGGACTTTGACCCAAATTCCTATACATGGGCATATGGCATGAATATCTTTGACTTGCAAGAATGGAAAAAGCAGGTCATGGCAAGGATCTTTCATAAATGGAAAAACCTGGTAAGTATACATTGACATTTTGCTTTTGGTTTCCTGGTGCTTTATTTGTGGTTTCTACAATGAAGTGACATTAGCATTTGGTTTTGTCTAAAAATGACTATTGTGTGATGATTTTTATCTTAGAACAAAGACAGACAGCTGTGGAAACTAGGCAGCCTGCCACTTGGGCTGATCACCTTTTACAACCTTAATTATGCACTAGATAATTCTTGGCATGGTCTAGGCCTTAGTTATAATCCTAGTGTTAGTTGGATAGATATTGCAAAGGCAACACTGAGTAGCATATTTTGGTAGTTAGAGTGAGTCTTGTCCACACTATGCGATTAGCAAAACTTTGAGTTCCTGTCATTATGTCTCTTTGATTTCAGTAGTACCAAATCTTGTTTCCTGTAGTCATTTCATTCTCTTCCAGTAATGAATCAATATTCTAATGTTGAAATTATTTAGACAATCATTGCTTCTTGACAATAATACCTAAATATTCCAGTTATTGAACTCCTTATTTCCATATAGAATACAGTTGATTGCAAGGTCTGATCTTGTCACAGTTGATTGTAAAAACCAAATTTTGATAGTGGTCATATTATCTTCATTCTCGCTACTAATCTTGTACACTTCCTTTTCAACATACACATCTTTGTCATCAAATGATTCTTCTACCACATCATCAGTTTACTTCTAAAAACTGTAATGCTACTTTGCTTGATATTATTGACATAGATCTCTCTTGTTGACATCAATGACAACTCACCTTCAACACTATATTCATATTTTAATCCTCTAATCATAATTTTTCTTTGAGTTTCTTTGTCCAAATTATTATGTCTAGATCTTTACAAATTATATTGAAATATTTCTACACAATCTTCTAGATATTCATTTTTTCGTTGTTACATCATGAATTATCCTCCCAAAGGTATTTAGAGTTTCAATAGTCTTGGTACTTTTGGTGGAAATCTTGTTTAATTTCTTTCGATGTATGAATGGTTTGACCTCCAAGTCCCATGAGCCATCTTAGTGTTGTTTCTTGCATTCTTCAATGTGGCAAGAAGCAAATTCAACTTTTGTGTATTAGAAAAAAATCATAACTACAACATAAGACATCAAATTCAAACAAAAATGTATCAAGGTCCTAAGAAGCCAAACCATGGAGAGTGGGCATAGATTGAAAGAGGTATGTTCTTCACTGGTTCTTCACCTCTGATATTTCTAATGGAGAACTCAAATTTTAAATTGGATAAACTTCTCTGAGCCAGAATGCCCATGATCTTTCTTAAGGCCTCTGCTATTTTTCTTTGTTGGGGTCGCACAAGATTTATTCACCCTGATTCCCTTTGACTTGTATTCATATTGCTCAGTATCACCCTTTTGTGCATCATAAGCCTTGATAGGAGGTATGTTGATTGGATTGACTTTCCTTGAAGCTAAATTTGAAACATATTGCTTCTTTGGAGAAGGAAACACTGGTGTGCAGTCACGCTCTATAGCTTTTGTTCTTCCATTTTTGGATCAGTTAATGATTCAGTAGCTTTTGTTACTTTGTTGCATTCACCAGGTGTTACTTTGTTGCTGAATATGGCTAAAGCCTTGGCTATGTTTTTTTGGTATTGCTAGGAGTTTTCAAGGTTGGTTTCTAATATAAATGTTCTAATTAATCCAGGCTTTACAATTTCACCACTATTATGAGATTTGTATGGCAGGTTTACTTCATCACCTCTCATAATAGATCCATTGATACTTGTTGTAAAACTCTACTAATTCTACTTGAACAAGTAGTTCATTCTTGGAGCAAAAATTTAAATAGATCAAGTAAAGAAAGGAAATATAATTTAACTATGAAAAAGGAAATACAAATATGGATCTCAAAGTGCTTCCTATAGTTTTATACGTGGAAACTATATAATGAAATCTGGGGAAATTGTTTATGCCCACAACCCTGAAATAGGTAGCCCCAATGACAAGTAACCCAAGCACATACTATAATGATGATGAGAAAGTATAGAAATAGGACAACACGGTCTGGACTTTGAACTAATCCTCTAGGAAGCTTCATCAACCCAGAGATACCCACACATGTGGTCATGAATTTTACTTCAGAGCCTTATGTGACAATGCTTATCTGGAACTACTATGGTTAGGATTCACAAGGACAGTGATAATTTATAAGACATGTGTTGGGCGTTCTAGGCATACAGGGTTCAAAATATCTTCCCCCACTTTGAAGAATGGTTGTCCTATATGCCAGATGCTGAAATCTGTTTTCAATATTCTTATCCTGTTATATAATAAGAACAATTACGTTACTTGTCAGGAAAAATATTGATAACATCCTTGATCTTCAGCCAAGATGGATATAAGCTTTAGCTCCAGAAGATTAGAAGTTCATTAGATTTTTTGTGGCATCTATCTACCATGTGGCGTGTTCTACTACCAATCAGTTTTATCAAAATGTTCATCAATTTACCCATGTCTATTTATATCACAACTATCACAGTGTATGCCCATTACCGACATGATGGGTTAATCCCTCATGTAGTTAGTTGCTTAGTTGCTTGGGCTGCCATCTACAAAGTGACATGCACATTTTCTTAAGAGAGTTGAAAGGAACATCAGTATACCTGCATAGCATAATTGCCAATTCAACAATCCTTAAAAGGAACCGTGGTCCTTATTGGAAAAGCTTTGAATGTCTGTTAAAAACTCTCACTCATTCATCTTTTTGACTCCAAAGGCTGGCTTGTGTCATTCTTTGTACCCTACAATTGAAGTATTTTGAATTCAAACTAGCTGTCTCATATGTATTTTATAAGCATCAATGTTTCAGATTGGTCCCTCTCTTATATCTATTCTAGGTCCTTGCCTCTTAGGTTGTGTTGGGATTTTGCTAAGATTGCAGTCATATCATAGAGCTATATAATTTTATCTGTAGTACATTAACTAGTTTGAACATTGCATGTATAGAATCCTGTTCTAACTCATTGCAGTTCTTGCAAACTGTATGGATGCTTTAGATCTACTGAACTAATTCCCTAAAGTTTATCTTAAGCACAAAGTCATCTACTGATGTGGCGATGTTCATGTGGCTTTGCTGATATGTCAATGCTATCAACCGGAATATATTAAAATGGGCATTAACTTATAATAATTGCATCATTTGGGATATGAAGCTTTGATTTCCTCATGTGTTCAACCATGCTATGGCCTAGCATTTTCTAATAGCTTTATGGAAAAAATATAGAAAGTGTAATTGCAGAGCATCTTACTTTATAAATATCTTATATATGTTAGCTAGATTTAATTGGATAATGCATCTGATTAGGTCTTGGAAAATCAATGTTCTCTATGTAGGTTCATAATGATGAAGAATTCAGAGCCCTATTTAAGCAAGTACAAGGAGAGGTTCCAGGTTCCCCGATATTTATCATGAAGGTTGCATCTCAGGTACTAAAATAATTCAAGAAATAATGAATGGCTGATAATGGAACTTGGATGACATTTTAGTTGTTGCATACACACCACTTATAATGGTATTCATTATTGAAGTGGAAATGGTTATTGATTTATGAAATTTTGTAGTGAGTGAAGCATAGGTTTTTCTCTATTGTTATGTCTAATCCTGTATGAGACAAGAGGTGGCAAAGTTTACTCTGGGCCTACTTTTCTTTTTATTCATAAGCAGTTAATGCTTCTATAACACATTAGTAACATACATAACTCTGCCTCTACAGAGTCAACATCTAGAAGTGCAGCTACTTTGTGACCAGCATGAAAATGTGGCAGCTTTGCATAGTCGTGATTGCATTGTTCAAAGAAGGCACCAAAAGGCTGGGATTTCTCTCCATTTGTCTTATATGAGTTCTGTTTTTTAGTGAAATAAATTAGATGGAATATGATGTTAATGTATTTTTAATGTCGTGTCAAGTTAGACATCTTAAGCACTGAGTTGAATACTGTGTTACTCTCAGGACGCAGTGGACTCTCTATTGCACTAACATATATACATATAGAATAAGGAAGCCTGTTACCATTATCACTAAATGCACATTATTTCAGAATTACTACCAAGCACTGGGTATGCAATTTTTGTTAAGGATGTCAGTTCTTTTTGATTTGCAGATTATAGAAGAGGGTCCAATTACAGTTGCTCCACCTGAAACTGTGAATCCATTAGAGCAGGGTGCACAGAGACTTGCAAAGTGTGTAAACTATATTGGGGCTGCAACTATTGAGTATCTTTATAGCATGGACTCTGGCGAGTATTATTTTTTAGAACTGAATCCTCATTTACAGGTATATAGAATTTGCTTCAGTAAGCATTATGAGCATGGAACTAATAATGTTGGATTTGAATTTCTAGTTATCTTGAGGTGAATAGAATGGTTGCTTTATTAAGTTGACATGCCTTCGTAGGTTGAGCATCCTATTACAGAGTGGATAACTGAAATGAACTTACCTGCAGCCCAAGTTGTTATAGGCATGGGCATTCCTCTTTGGCAGATTCCTGGTATGCACTTAGTAAGGCTGTAGGTTGAATTATCTTTGTTGATATTCTATTATGACAAAACTGATCGAAACCTACTATGCATTGATGTTCTTGCTGTTCGTATGCCTTAGAAATAAGACAATTTTATGGAACGGAAGGAGTAACAGGCTATGATGCTTGGTGGAAGACAGCAGTGACAGCTAATCCATTTGATTTTGACTTGGCAGAATCTGTCAGACCAAAAGGACACTATGTAGCATCCCATGTGACAAGTGAAGATCCCGATGATGGTTTTAAGCCTACTAGTGGCAAAGTGCAGGTCTAAAACAATGCTATTAGGGACACTTATATGGAGATATTAGGGTGGAAATAAATTGGATTTTTTTTTTAGAAATTAAAACATAGATACCTTTTGTGGATAGTTATTTTGTGCTTGAAATTTGTCTTGTATTTGTGAAATATTTGCAGGAACTCAACTTTAAAAGCAAGCCAAATGTATTGGCACATTTCTCTGTTAAGGTATTGACCTTCTTTGTACATAATATAACTTGAATTGCTATTTCATATTTTCTCTTGCATCTCACCCTCCAAATACATGGAGCATGCTCTTGCCTCATGGAATGCCATATGGGACCGAAAGTAGTGGGTCATTGCAATGACTTTGTGATGCAAAAACTCTCTACAAATTGGTAGGATCTGTATAAATTCATATACTTCATGCCCTTCTCTATAGCATGGTTATTAGTCTTTGCTTGCCTTGCTGGCAAGATTCCAACTTCAATCACATACAGTGAAAAGTGGGAAAAACAATTCTTCGTGTGCCCTGTGATTCCTTTAACTAGCTATTGCATCACATCCTCTAGTTCCCATTTACACATTCGTGAATTATGAATTTCAGATAATGTAGCTGTCAAAGTTTCCCCAAAAGACTAAAATTACCATGCCATACCTAAATCCTGAAAGTGTTGAAATTTGTAACATGATTTTGACTAAAATAAACTCATTTGCTTTTCATGTTCATTGCAGTCAGGAGGAGGAATACACGAGTTTTCAGATTCTCAGTTTGGTATGTACACATTTATTTTTCAGTGGCTTAATAATTGCTTCTGTTAAAGGTATGTACTATTCATAACAAATAGTTATGAGTTTCAAGTCACGTGTTTTCTTTTGGAGAATCTCGAGCTTTGGCCATAGCTAATATGGTACTTGGACTGAAGGAAATTCATATTCGAGGAGAGATTCGTACTAATGTTGACTACACAGTTGACCTTCTCCATGTATGTTAATAATTTTAGATATGCAACATTAACAATACATCGTGCTATGAAACTTTCTTAGGTATGGTTCCATGTAAATCATGTGGGGAAATTTTTACACTTTTATATGATAGTATTGTTTATTACAGAGCTGTATGAAAGATGGGTGTTCATTTTTTACAGGATGTGGAATATAGAGAAAACAAGATTCATACTGGTTGGCTTGACAATCGGATTGCAATGCATGTTAGAGCAGAGAGGCCACCTTGGTATCTTTCAGTGGTTGGAGGAGCACTCTATGTAAGCCTTTGAATCAGTTCAAGTTTTGTAAAACCTTGAGGGACTAGTATGTCCTGTTATTGCCTTTGTTTATCATTTACCCGATATTGAGCTCTAACATGCTCATGAGTGCCGCAATTGTTTCTAAATATATTGGGTATCTTGAGAAAGGACAAATCCCTCCCAAGGTAGGCTGTGTAAAGCTTGTACCTTTATGGAAGGAAATTATTACATTTACAATATAGCTTGTACCTTTATGGAGGGAAATTCATCAGAGATGTGTCTTATGTGACATTGTGACCCATTTAATCTTTTAAATTTGTATTAATGTATGTTTTTTAAATGTAGAATATCTCTTTGGTAAACTCTGTAGTGCCTCTCAACATTGAAGGGATCAAATATACGGTATGGATTCCTTTAAAAGTTGATAGTCAGTTCTATTTGTTTTGTTAATTAGTTTATTATTTCAAAGTGGAATAACAGATATTATTTCATAGTGGAATAACATAAGCTCTATTTACATATGGAATTTCATCTTTATTTGTAGATTGAAATGGTAAGGGGAGGACCAGGCATCTATAGACTAAGGCTTAACCAATCAGAAGTTGAAGCTGAAATACACACACTACGTGATAGAGGGCTACTAATGCAGGTGCCTCTCTCTATTTCCTTATGTTTTACATTCATACCATTTGCATTGTATGTTACAAAATAACTTCGGGATATTTGTCCTAACATGGAGTTTTTTTAATTTTCCCATTTAATTTTGTTGAATTGAATGGGAAAAAAAAAATTGAGACTTCAAAACATTTGAAATGCATAGCAACTGGCCTTATGTAGATATGATAGTTGATATGATAATTTCTCTCAAGTGAAAGGTTTGATTTTTTGTTGTTGTTCTGTAATAGTTATTTGAACATTGATTTGATGATATCATTTGACTTCCCTTCTTTCTATGGTAAAATTTCATGGTTCATTACAGTGGCTTCATTTTGAAATTATTTCAGTCTTCTTTCGTAATGTTTCTTTCTGATCAGTCTTAGCCAAGGTCAAGGATATTATAGACTTTATCATAGTAGGTAAAGATTTTTTTGTTTGAGGGTGGTTTGAGGCATACATGAAAACCTGCAAATACTTGTAAAATGGCATAAAATATAATTAAATTAATAGAGTAATAGAAATAGTGAAATATAGTGATAAGAAATAAAGGTGATAATTCTTGTAGTAATTAGCTATACAGTTCTTTATGGCAAGAAAATTTGTAATGAATAGGATGTTTTCCTTCTAAAGTTTTGAAAGTGATTATGAATTTTAGAACATGCAAACACGCATGTATGCAAGAAAGTCCAGAATGGTAATAAAAGAAACAATTGGAGAAGTGGTAGATAGGGGCAAGTCAGAAGTTCGCGATCATCAAGGTTTGCTATAATGAAACATGGTTTTATTAAAATTTCTTTGTTTTCTTGCCAACTTGTTAACACTTGGATCATGGGTTGCAATGTTATATTTGTAGATGGCACTGTTGCAAGCTTCTGTGAAATGTTGTATGATTATCTTGAGAGAGCAGAAATTCCTGGAGAAGATCAAGGTGAAGAGGAGGGTGCATGACTTCCTCTTTCTGAAATAAAACTTCTTGCAAATGAAATCACGTCTACACATTCAAGGAATACTTTACATCTGGCCCCAGTGGACACTATTGTAAGACTATTAAGTTTACTTGATCATCATATACAAGGTGGGCATGACATGATAGTGGATGAAGAAGATTATGTGATTCTAGATAATAATATGTTTAGTTGAATTTTATTTTCAAATTAACAGCATGGCTCATAGTGTGTGTGTGTGTGTAGCGGGTGGTCCTCTTAAAAACTTTATTTAAGTTCTTCAAGAAAGTCCTTATGTCCTGCAAATGTTATGTTCTTCATTTTAGGCATTGTTAGCTAAACACATTGTTTGACATATGTTACACAAACTAGATTACCAAGGAGCTCAAGCATGGTAGTACTGGGTGATAGAAATTATCCTTCTAGGTAATCATTAGGCTTTAGGGTGACTGGAAGCAAAATTGCAAGGTTTTAGGTGATAGGGTAGGCTGTTCTTTAGGCTATTCCACAATGTCTGAGGTATGTGATCTCTGTACTCTGTTGAATAAAGAAGTGAATTAAAGTTTAGTCTTGGATTGTTGAGAATCCATTTTTTTAAGAATGTCACTGTAAAACTATTTCATGTGGATGGTCACACAACTAATATAAGACTTACACTTGTTTAAGCTTGTTTGATTTTTCTAAATGCAACTTAGAGAGGATTGATCGCAATCCATTAATCTTATAGTGAAAGAAAAATACTAAATAGTAAGGTTTTGTTGTAGAAGAAATAAGGAACTCAAAATTTCTACTAACATACTATCATGCAGGCTGATAGTGAACACCCTATGGAAAAGGTCGTAGTGGATTATACCCGAAAACTGAGAGGCAAATATGGGTCATTTACTGATAGTCTTCATGGTCCATGCATGTCCACTCGAAGTGCATCATCATAAATGAGGAGGATTATTATTTTCTTCTCTTGTTCTCCTTGTTTCCATCAGTATCATGTGCTAGGTATTTCAACAAGGGGTGGCTAGTCTCTTGAGAAGGTCTCATATCCCATAGATCAAGGAGAGGAGTGCATATCTTTGTGGGGGGGGGGTCATAAAGTTCATTTTATTGAACAAAGAGGAGAAATACCATAGAGGGAGTAGCCTTAGTTCATTGTTAAGGAACCCTACATACTTATGAATAATTATTTTGCATGGTGAGGGAAAAGAATGAATGTTGAGTATCATGTCAATATACTAGGTAGAAATCTAAAGGGGTATAAAAAATGTAAATGAAAAAATTGATACATGCAATATACAGTGAAAATAGTTTCTTTTTTAAATTGGGATGGCATATTGGGAGGGGGTTAAAAAAATGATTTTGGGAGGTATTTTCCAATATTTTTTGAAAATAGGGGTATTGTTTCATATGCCACGAACGAACGTGCTATGGCATGGTTTCATTAAGAGAAGACCCCGTAACAAGTGGTCTTCTTGGAGGAATATGTTAGAATATGTAATGATGACTTATGTGGTATATTGATAAAATATCATTTAAAGGCATAAAATAACTCTAATATTATAAAATAGAGTTATCCCATATGTATCATTGTAATTATATCATTTGTAACCAATCTCTATATAAAGAGGTGGAAATTCATTTATCCCACATGTGTTATGGGATTTATTGTATTCCAAACCTCTTGGTATATAAGAGAGGTGAATGAGAGCCTTTTGGGCATGTGTTGATTTTAGTTCATCACACATCCTATGTTGTGTATGTTATTTGTACACACATGATTTTGACATGATTGGGTAATGGAGCTTGATGTGATGCATATGTGAGTATGCCATGTAATATTGGAGATCTATTTTCATAATAATGGAAGATGCAACCCTTCCTATGGATGTAGCCCATATTGTGTGAACCACGTATATCGATGTTCTCTTGTTGTTTTCTTTTCTCCAATTTTATGTCATGATTTATGTTGCTTAATAGATAGAAGGATAGACTGTTAATTCTTTCCATATTTTATATTGTGTTATGATTTTATTTGATACGTTCACAATATTCTAACATGGTATCAGAGCATGTTGTTATGATCTACATTCTTCGGTAATTTTTTGTTTTTTATTTTCAAGCCACATATGTTCATGATTTTACTTGGGATTTTCATTTTTGTGGTTTTGTGACCCGATCTATAATACCCATGTGGTATTTTTTTAGTTCTGGGATTTATTCTACATATTTGAATTTTTTCTTTCGAACCCTAACCTTTGTGGAGAAGTGTTTAATGTAAAATGGGGCAGTGACTTTCAGATCATTTTTTAATAATTTATGTGCATATTTTTAATAAATAAATTGCACATCTGAGTTCCTCTCGCAAAAATACTCAATTTCAAAAAACAAAGCATCTCGTTTGGAGTCTGGATGGTGGAGATATCACTATTTTAAATTTAGTTATTTTCTAGTTTTTTAGGATGATCGCACGGACTGCAGAGTGAGTATATTTTGATTGAGTGCCATATTTATGTTATGTTTACTTTGGACCGATGTAGAATGGCTTCTCCAGTTCTGAAAACAGGTGATATTAAAAATCCCGAGAAATATTGACCGAGTTATGATCATTTAAAATTTTTCATTTTTTTTGCTTTCGGTTTTTTGTTGCCGAGTGACATATCCGTCTTTTAGCAGTTGTTGGGATTTGGATTTTTTGATAAAATTCAGTTTTTATTCATTTGTTATTTTTAAATTCTTGTCATGAGATTCTTAATCTCTTTGCAATAGGTTTTTTGTTCTTATTCATCATGTTTACAGAGGTTGTCTTATTCTTGTTTATGTCTATAACCTTCTTTGTGTGGAAGATGTTTTAACCTTTTCAAGGGCATGGATCTCTAGTATGGTAATGGTTACATCAAGAAATGAACCTATTCTTAGGACTTATTTGTTTAATGGCTATATTTTCATATCTATAAGTGATATCATTGTTTTATTTGATCAATTTTTTTTGCTCAATATTCTAACATGGTCTCACTCTTCTAATAATGATAATGATGTTGATCATTATTTGCTTTATTTATATGTTATTGTTGACTCTTGTGTAAAAAAAATTTCATAGTTTTTATAAGAAATCTCTTTATGATCATTATATGCTCTTACTAATTAATTTCTTTAGTAAAATCAATTTATTGAATCTATGTGATATCATGGGTTAATCATAATTTGCTATATGTTGATCATATTAAACATTTTGATCTATTTTTATATATATCATGCCATGTTTATTTAGATCATCATTTACTCAATGTTTATATGGCGTTGAACAATCTTATAATATTGAAATCTTTGCCATGAGCACCTTGTTCTTATTGCATTGATATTTCTATTCTTATGATTGCAATGGTTTTTTTGTTCCTACTTGTCTCTAACATTTCTACATGGAAGCATTGACACATGTTTCTTGTCTCTAACATTCCTATATCGAAGCATTAACATTTTTAGGGAATTCATCTCTTGAATATTAACATGGTGTTAACAAGAAATGAACCTATGCTTAAGATTAGTTGTTTGATGACTATATTTTTTCATATATTTAAGTGATTCCTTGGGTCATTATTATTCCCTACAAGCAGAGAATTATGTATTTGACAGAGTTTTGAATTTTGTGCCATCTTATTTGTAGTTTTTTATTCTATAGTTTTACAAGTACATTAAGTCGTTTTCCTATGTTTTTTTCATCCACCCTCTTATTGTGGATTTACCTTTTTCATTTCTTCTCTTTTGACACCTCTGACAATACACAGGTTCGCCTGACAACCTGCTCACTTTGGTGACACTTGACAATTGTTTGGTACTGGTAGTCGAGGTGCATGCAGACTTGTAGTCCATTACTTTGACGCTCTAACATGGATTTTGTAGCTCATGTCCAGCTGCATGCAACACTCCACCTAGATAAGGCCATGTCAGCACCAATGAAGCTCGTTTTCTTCATTTTTTCTTTTCTTTATGCAATATAGAAAACCACTTATAGTGATGCATATGTTAATGGAAACGACAACAGGATTACCACGACGAGTGTTTCCAATGGAGTGCCAAGGATTCGAAACTGCACTTAGTGCAACTGAAGAAGAAATTGAAGACAATCTTCACTGATGTTTCGTTCTAAATAGGTAAATTTTGTAAACTTGCAGAATTGAATAGTAATAACTTACTGTTGATTTTTGCATTGCAGATATTTCCGATCTTGAATGTGGGTATATATAGAAACAAGTACTTGTTTTCACTAAATAATGAATATTACTATCTTTGCAACATTCTTCATACCGAAGTGAGCAATTACCAGGATATAGTGCTACTCGATACACAACCATTCAGAAAGGTAAATATAGGCAGTACACTATCAAGAAATATATAAAATAAAGATGGTGAATTACCTTTTCTTTGAACGTTAATAAGGATTGCTTTCTATTGTAGACATGCGGTTGTTATATATGGAAAGTTACAAAGTGCAGAAGTGGACGATTCTTTCTATCACAAATTACTAGTGCATCCGACGTTAGTGTGTCACCTGAAGTAAGTAATTAAGTAATTTGTTGTTATCAACATGGAAATATATTCTCCTGGCCAATGATGTGATCCTTCTCGTGACATCCAGTGATGGTTAATATCGAAATAAAAATATTCTCTGTCAAATATAGTTTCAACAATATTTTTATTCTTTTCATTGTAAATTAATGTTTATTCTTTTCACTATAAATTAATGTTTATTCTTTTCACTTTAATTAATTTTTATAGGTGGATTTTCATAAAAGTGTCAAAATTATTATAAAATCCATTAGAAAAAGTAACACCAATAAGAACAACCCGAATCTCTTAAAGTTGAAGTTTCTACCCTACTTGATTCATGGAAGACATTTTTTTGCAGCAAATCTTATGAATATGATTATTGAAAGAGACATTCATCCTATTCATTCAATATTTTCTATTACAACAAATGAAAGATAAAGTGAGTATGAGCCTTAAGGTTTTTGGAATTAATATGCTAAATAAAAACAAAGTGTGAACGATAATCATGAGCATTGGTATACAATCCCCAACGTTTTGTTTAAACTTTTTATTCTTTTGTATAAAATATAAGGAACAAAAAGATAGTGCAAGATATTATGTAAAATTTCTCATTTATCATTTTACAATTATAAGCTCAACTTATTTCATAAGATCTTTAAATCTATCGTTTTGGGCAAGTGCGTGACAATCACATTCATACTACTTTCCTATTGGACACTACATAACCATCACTATCATGACAAGGATATGTAAGCATTGGACAGAATTTTCGTGGCATACAACTCTCACATATTAGGTTATCCAATGATCCACTAAATCCAAAATGAGGAAGATTTGCTACAAATTGTATTTATTTTTAAACTTTCCAAATTATATTAATGTATAGAGATGCATTTCATGAAAATTGTGTTGATATGTATCATCAAATATATGTAAGCACTATGTAAAAGTGTGAAACGTGCACAACACTATAGCATAAATACTCACCATATTGCTTCACATTCAGGTGATAATTTTCACATTAATGTCATCTAATTTCACCATATTGCTTCACAGTCATGTGATGAACTTTCACATTAATGTCATCTAATTTTGGTTGCAAATTTACAGTTTTAAACAATCTACAATCTCAACTTTCAAAAGCTATAAAATTGAATTCAATCAATTTTACATTTTTACATAATTAAATTTATTTGAATGTTTTTATCAAAAGTCATATACAACATGGTAACCATAGGTCATCATGTGAAATAAACAATACAATGGACAACATACGAAAAAAGGTTTGAAACTAGATTTAAAGTTGTTTGTAAGATATGTTATTGAGTTTTGCCACACATACCTTACCTTGTTGTGAACAGAGAAGCATTCTGCAGTTCTTGCCTTGAGATCACTATCAATGATGCGAGGAAATGAATTTTTAATGCTTCATTTTCTCAAACTATACTTTATACTTCTTAGGTTAAAGTTTAACACTTTAATCGAAATTCTTTGATGCAAGGCTAAGCTCGGGAATAGAGATGAACATTTTGATGTCATAATAGGAGACCTCATAGATCCTATGGAAGGGGGTCCTTGTTATTAATTGTACACAAAATATTTCTATGAGCTTGTTTTAAAGCCAAATCTGAGCCACAAAGGAGTGTTTGTTACTCAGTTATAACATCACAATAAAATCGCTCAAATTATTATATAGAAACTATTTCTTGTTAGTTGTCTTTTGCTGTGTCATGCCATACATCAATTAAGAAGATAAAGAATAAGCTGATAGTAATGATGCATGCTTCTCCTAGCACTGTAGTTCTAGGAGTATCACCGATAATTGTAGCCAACTTCAGTTCAAGGCTTGAGTTTCATAGATAGCTCTATTTATTTAGTTTAAAGTTCTTCAAAATATCAAGTTAGAGGAATCAACGTGACCCGACCAATAGTGTCATAGAAGGCGCATTCTATTAGAATTCGACATGGCTACTACTGAGAAGCTTCTTGATTTCTATAATTTTTTCTTCAAATTTAAAATCAAATCCGTGGAATTGCCTTCAACTTTTCGAAACAAATCAGTATAAATATCTAGAAGCTTAGGAAGAATGTTTGCATGAAACAGATTCCATCCAAATTTGTCAAGAATTATTTTCTAAGCTTTGCTTAATCTTTCAGCAGCAGTCATGACTGTTCCAATTAGCTAATTCTTAATTCAACTATTGATATCCCTTTGGATGGACTGTGAAAGGATAGAAATGTGGGAATCTTAATGCACACGGAGGTATTCCCATCCATATACAACACGTTAAGACAGGTTTTCAAGTGTAAACTACTAGGGACCTCCTCTATTTGATTTTTTTTCAATTTTCTCGTGTATTAACCATACTTCATAGAAATTGATCAAATCAAATCAAATGTGTGATTGAAAAAATGTGGTTCCTTCCTACACTGCTCACACTCCGTCCTTCGTTGGCATGTGGGGATGGGTTATGGTTCTGGTAGCTTCTTTATCCTAATTTTTCTTTTCTTTCCATTTTAATTGAAATTTTGCGGTCACTAAGAGCTCTAAAATTATATAACAAAAAATGTGCAGGAATATATTTCTCTAGTTACTTAGCCTAGAAACAAATTATGCATTCTCTTTGGGCATGTAAAACATTTGGCTTACTGACGGAACTGCAATACTAATGAGGACAGATTGATCGTTACGCGTCAAGCTGCAAAATACTCCAATTCTTTCTTTTCGATTATCATGGATTATAATATCTCCACCAAATTGTACAAGTGGGTCAACCCTTTTACCAAAATGATATAACTGGACTTAGCTTCTCTACCAGCACCTTTCTTAGCATCCTTATATTTCATTATATAAAGGTATATTGAACATCGAACATAAAAAGACCAAAGCTAAGGTTATATTTGCAATTGATCGAGATTTAGGTAATGACTTCATACCTCATGAAAAGGTGTACCTAGCAGTTGGATCTAATGAATCCACAGCTCACGCAAAGGTGGTAGTAGTTGGATATCCAGATATAGTATATCCAACAAAAAAATATATCGTCTTTGTTTTTATTGTGATTATAATGTTTAGGTTTAGATCATTTATAATTGACATATATTCTGCGATTTTACAATTCTAAAGGCAGGGAATATGTAGCATTGCTGCTACGCCTTGTTCTATATTGGTATCTATTATGCTCACTCATGTTTATGCTCCTCTTTATTATATCATGTCATGTCTTTTTTTATAATCTTTTGCTCAAAATTTTTATTGTCTTACATAGAAACGATAACATAGAAGCAATTCCTATTATTTATATGTTCTTGAGCAATGTCATGTTATCATCTCTTATTCTTTTTGGGCTTGTCATGTTTATTATATGCTTTACTATTGGAAGTTATTTTGTGCAGATTAGCTATCTATGTTGTGGTATAGTTTTCTCCTGCTATTCCTTCCTTGTTTAAACATATGATGGTTGTGGATCTCTGGTTTTCCAGCATTGTTCCTCTTTTCAACTTATCCTTGACTGAAGCAAATATGGTTGATGTTAAGAAGGAATGTAATGTTGAATTTTATCATATTATATCACAATATTCTAGTAATGTTATATGATGGACATCCATATTCTATTGTTAATGCATGTTTCAATTGGGTTGTGAAGATTATTTGCTTGGATCATGTTTTGATGGATAGACCATTCAGGTCTTGTATTTGCAATGTAATCTTAAGTAACAACTCTCTGGAGACTGTTTCAATGTATGGATCTAGGGTTCTTATCTTTTTCATGCATTCTATTGCAGAGCTATTTCGGATATCAGTTGAGTTATAGGTTGTGATGAGTTTGAAGCCACATGTTATGTTGCATTTCTCGTACACTATTGTTCTGTACAAATGTTCATCATACAACTTGGTTAGGATATAGTTTCATGAAAAGTGGATGTTGTCTTCATCAAGTCCATGAGGTGAAGTGTGTTTTTTATTCGCATTATATGGATCATTTTGGAAATTTTCATCAAGGGGGATGTTTGTGTGTTTCCACCTTCCTTCCATTTGTATTCTTTCTCCTAGTCATCATTAAGGGGGACTGTCATAATATGTAATGATGGATTATGTGGAATATTGGTAAAATATCATTTAAATGCATAAAATAAATCTAATATTATAAAACAGAGTCATCACACATGCATCATTGTAATTATATCATTTGTAACCATTATCTATATAAAGAGGTGGAAATTCATTTATCCCACATGTTTTATGGGATGTGTTGTAATCCAAACATCTTGGTATATAAGAGAGGTGAAGGAGACCCTTTTGGGTATGTGTTGATTGTAGTTCATCACACATAACATGTTGTGTCTATCATTTATACACACATGATTCTGACATGATTGGGTAATGGAGCTTGATGTGATGCATATTTGAGGATGCCATGTAATCTTGGAGATCTATTTTCAGAATAATGGAAGATGAAACCCTTCTCGTGGACGTAGCCCATATTGGGTGAACAACGACGTAGCCCATATTGGGTGAACAACGTATATCAGTGTTCTCTTATTGTTCTCTTTTCCCCAATTTTATTTTATGCTTTATGTTGCTTGGTAGATACAAGGACAGACTAGTAATGCTTTCCATATTTTATATTGTATTTGATATTATTTCATATGTTCACAATATTCTAACAGAATACCCTAAAAAATTCACACATTATCATTTCTATGGGGTTGAAATACCTAATATTTTTAGAAGGATTACAACATTTACTTCCATGGTACCTTTTGTTAGAAAACCTATATTGTTATTATATATGAAAAATGTAGAAAAAAAACATTTATATCAAATAATGCTACAGATATAAACAAATCAATTAGCATGATTTCCACATCAAAATCATAGTCTTGGATAATCATTCACAACATACACATCTCAACAATTATCCAAAAACATAATTAAGATTCTACATAGTTTTATGGTAAAAACAATGGCAACAACTTAGACATAACCAACCCTCTAGCCTACTAGACATCCCCTCTCCTTGAGAGAATGAATGATAGAAAAATATGAGAGACTATTATCCCTAGTATTGTGTGGAGAGCAACGCTTCTCCATAAAACTTAGAAAAATAACATATGAAACATAATACAAAACTTTTCCATAAAAAATAGAAAAACAAGGCTACATGGGTAGCTAAGTCCCTTCCAATATAATGGATAAGTTTTACTTTGAGTGTTGACACAGTTTCCCGATCAACATTGCCTACCATCTCTTTGTGACGTCGTCTGTCTGCGTTGGTGTCGCCTTGGATGAGTTATATCTCTATAGGTTCTATGTGGGACAATTGAATGCTAAGAGTTGGGCCAAGTTCCTATAACGAGAACTTCACTGGAAACTATGTGATGTTAGCACAAAAATTTAGATGGAAGTAATTAAAATGTGTGGTTGGTGTTGTTAACTATTTGCAAGCTGCACATTGATGGCTTTGTCCAACAACCACTATCATTTCTTAGCAAGAACAAAACCATTCTCAATTACAAGAATCTCTTTCAGAGCAAATTTCTTAAGTGATCTCGAGTTCAAATCTGTGAACCAAATAATGGTCTTTCTTCAAAGAAAGATTAAAGTGCAACGAAGTACAATCAAACAATAACTTTGAAGATGAATTAATATTAGAATTTGTTCAGAAACAACTAAGGATTTAAAAGACAAAGCATAAGAAAACGAAAAAGGCTATAACAATATCAAAGAGGAACATCTATAACATGTGTATTAAAAGCTTATAAATTTGGAAGAAGGGTATGAATTAGATTAGACCAAAAAAGCATCTATAATTTTTAATCACTCAATTTGTGTATATAAGTAAAAAAGGTTGGACAAATCAATTTTTATACCTAGGTATGTAAGAAGCCTTGGACAATTTGATTAACAAATCTTTATTTTTATTTTTTAATTAATCAATTGTGATAAAATGTGTATTTGGAAAAAAACAAAGAAACACAAATTCATTTTTGATAAAATGTGTATTTGTAAAAAAAACCAAATAAACTCAAATTCTTGATTCTTTAATAAATGAAAGATCTTTATTAAATTAGCCACTTAAATCAATGTAGCTGACTACAATATATTTTAAAAAAATACTTTATTTTATTTTTAAAACCTTATGAATGAGATGTTATACAACTAATTCTAAGATGAGCATTGCTGAGTACAAGAACTTGAAGCAACTGTTCAATAATTATTATGGTTCGTATATATGGAGTAGCCATGCATGATAGAAATAATGATCACTATGAGCCCGTCAAATATCATTAACTAAGTCGATTGGATGTTACTACTTTATGGATCATGAACTCTTGATGTATCCTCCTCTAAATTGCCACGTTCAAACAAACGATGCATGGGGAGTGTCCAATCCAATAAAAACACCACCTGCCATAATTCGTGCAAGTATGGGAGTTTGGAAGGAAAGCACTACCATTTACACGTCTAAAAATGCATGACCTACACTCTCTCAGCAGGTCATTCTTAACAAACATGTACTTTTGGTCCATCCAACGGACTAACAGCAAATTCAATGGTGGGAGTGTCCAATCCCAAGAAAAACACCACTGGCCATAATTCGTGCAAGTATGGGAGTTTGGAAGGAAATCACTACCATTTACACATTTAAAAATGCATGACCTACACTCTCTCAGCAGGTCATTCTTAACAAACATGTAAGTTTGGTCCATCCAACGGACTAATAACAAAGTCAATGGTTGACTTCGCTGTTGGTCTGTTGGATTGGATGGACCGAACGTACATGTTTTTTAAGCTCAGGCTGCTCAGCATGACCCTTACGCTAAAAAGTAAAGCAACTCAAGAAACTGGACGCATTATGATTGATATGTTTTCATAATGATAAGGTGTCATGAATAAATATTATAATAGTTTAGAATCAATATTATAATAGTTTAGAGAGGGAGACTCAGCTACAATGATCACACATTCTATGTTCTATTCAATCTGGTTTAGGTCTAAAAAGTGTCTAATTGCTCTAAGACCAAGCCCGGAGCCCCGGATTGGGTTGTTCTGTGAGACCCTACTAATGACATTGGGTTCATTCATGATTTCATGACTGTAGTGTGTCTCGCTAGGAAAAAGAGTATAAGAAAACAACACTTCTATAATTTACACACATTCCCATATGTAAGACAAAAATGCAAACGCTCACCTGAATGTAAATGTAAAAGTTGTCAGTTGTTATTTGTCATTTGCATGGCAAGAACATGGCCTGAAACTAAAAATCATATTTCTTGCTCCCAGTCTAGAGATTTACCAGCGCCCATTCCCTCCATTCCCTATGGCATAACTTGTAGGGCAGCAATGGGTCCAAAGAACAGTCCAAATGCTTATGAGAAAGTTTAGGAGCAATGACTAGAAGAGAACAAGAAGTGCATTGGAGGTTAGTTACTAATAAATCATTTGGACATTTCCCAGTTCCCATTCCCTGCATTCTCTACGACATGACTTCCAGGGCAGCAATTGGTGCAAAGAACAATGCAAACGTATATGAGGAAGTTTGGAAGCAACGATTGGAACATAATAAGAAGAATAAGGAGGTCATTAACTAAATAGGCATTTGGGGTTTGCTAGTATTTTCTTGCTTTTGTTTGAGTCTTATGAATGAATGTTCTGTTCATACGCAGCTTATATAAAATCTTTAGTCAGCCTGTGTTGATCAAAAAGTAGGTATATGACCCCTTAGAGTGAAAGAAATAAGATATAACTAGCCTTAGTCAGCTCCTCCATTAAGGTAAAAGGTATTTGGAAAGTTCCATAAGGCCTTTAAGATACTACTTTCCATACATAATATCTTAGCCTTAGTACTAGCCTTAAGGTGCCAGCCATAATATTCATAGTAGCCTAGTTGTAGCAGGAGTTAGATTCATTGCCACCAGTATAAGAGAATCAACCACCATGATATCTCATTTTAATTAGCCATGCTATCACCATAATGGGTGACACAGAACGGAACAGATTAAGTAAATCATTTCAGTGAATGGCTTCTGCAGTGGGTGAACAACTTATGTTAACAACGTGTAGTGAGTGAAACGAATTAGATTAGATGCTTAATTACCATATGATTTTTATCTTATACCACCTAGAAAATACAATCACTATGGGTTACATTGTATACACGCCCAGAGAAGGATATATTGAACCTAAGAATAAACGAGACAATGGGACAAAACTCTATTGATTTATAGACATATTCATGTATTTGGCTTAAATTGGCATTTTTTCCATTTCTTTAGGAAAAAATATGGTTGATTGTCGTGATTCCTGAGCCTCCATTGTCTTATCATAGAAATGTGAAAATGCATGGTCGCCCCCTGTTTTATGGCTTCAGGAAGGACCTAGATGCAGGTAGCATCCATATAAACTCTCTGAAAGCATTGAATAGCTATTTCACATTATGCACTATCACTTGAAAATTTTCCATCCATTCCTTGTTTGATCACAACATTTAATTACTTTAGGGCATGAACATGTGTGAAACTGTATCTTTGTCTAGAGGAAGCCTCCATATTTTATCCATGTGTGAAGCGTAAGAGAAACACAAGAACAATCTCAGTGTGTCTATATACGGTCGCTACTAGCAATCGTCAATGAAAGGAAACATCTCCAATATTGTTTAGTTTTTTATCGTATATTTATCCATATAAGTAGAACACATATTTCATTAAATTTAGAAATATTCTATTACAAGGACTTCATCCACATTGAGTCTTTTTGTAAATCTCTAAATACATATTCTATTAAATCTAGAAAAATCAACTCAAAGAACTATTCCATTAAATTTAGAAGAATTAATCCAATGAACTATTTTCTCAATTAATATTTTTTTTTTATTTCAAGTAAAACTTTAGTATTCAACCATTCAAAAGGAATATTACATCTCAATTAGAACTAGATGGGTTAGATCTAGAATTTAGAACTTCCACTAGATTGAGTTCTTTTAAAATGAGGAAAGTCATAGCCTTTGAATCCTTACATAATTTCTATTAATATTATTTATAGTTTGTATTAGATGTTAATTTGATTAAATTATTTTATGACATAATACCAACATTGTATGTGTTACTACAACAATCATAAACATTGTGATAGTAATTATTTTTGTCTATGTTGAGTATGTTGTTTTATTTTTGGAAGTTTGCAACACTTTTAATAAAAATGAGAAAATATTTTATGACTTTAAAGTCTAAGTTTTACCCTTGTAATAATTAAAGTAAATTATGAACTAAAATAGCAACATAATTTATTATTATTGTTGTTGGTAGTCGTAGTGTATTAAAAACTAAGTTAATGAATGTTTACTTTATGAATAATAGATTAAAGTG